>VXBL01003636.1:79883-96702 GCA_013400195.1 Aramus guarauna
ACCCCCTCAGCCATTCGCTGCCGCCGCAAAGAGGATTGAAGGGGAGGTGTGAACAGCCGGTCCCCCCTTCCCCCTCCCCTTCCCGAGCCCTTTTGCGGCAGCAGCCGGTTGAGAAGCCAGAGGCTTGCTCGTCCCTAACTGTATTTTTTTCTCTTTTTCCCTGCAGGTGCTAGTGCAGGAGCTGGAGCAGCACCAGGTCTGTGTGAGCTCTGATAATTTCGTCTCTCTTGCTGTAGTCAAAAGTTTCCTTTACTTTACAAGTCATTCAAGTTTCTTCCACTCTACTGTCCCAACTTTTTCCCCTCAACGCACATTGTTTGGATGTGATCTATCCTTCCCTTTTAACTGCTTTTTTTTTTTTTCCTCCTTCATTTAGTTGCTTCCTAAAAGATTGGATTGGCAAGGAAATGAGCATTATAGAAGTTACGAAGAATTGGTGAGACTTGTTTTTTTTAAAAATTTTAATTAGGATGATAACAATGTTTTGCCTTTAAAAGTAGGCCCAAAGTTTTACCTCACAGTTTCACTCTGGCTCTGTTAAGACATTGGAGTTATTTTGGAAAGATCTTTTAATTTCTTTACATTAGACTAACAAAAACACAAGTGGTGTTTTAAATTGAGGATATTGTTTACATAGCAGAGGTGGAGCTTGGCGTTGTGCACTGGTATATGCCACTGCCTACATATAGGGAAGAACCAATCTGAAGCAAGGTTTCATTTCAGAGTTTCATGAGCAAGTTTGTTAAGTGTGTTTTGATTTGACGGTATTTATTTTCTGGTTGGCTTCCTTCATCAGTCCCCTTCAACAGATTAGGAAATGAAATCGCTGTTCAGAAATCAAGGGTTGGCAGTTCTGGTGCCTATGAGTATGCTCTTTATCTCTGACTACTCACTGGTCATAGCTTTGCTTCTAACTATTAGAAAGATATGAGTGATCTCTCAACAGCATGTACTTTATGCCTTCTGCTGCTGCTGATGTGGTTTGCTCTAAATGTTTTCTTTAACATATCCCTTTTGGAATGGAAAGCTGTCTTTCTCTTGGTGTTTTATTTTACTGCTTCTTAAATGGCAAAGTATATTTGGCAGTTGAATCTTGTGAAGTGATGGCCTGGTGGTGCTTGACCAGTGTGGTTATATCCTGCTTTATTGTAGTTGATCTTGTTTTCTTTAAACAAATGTTTATTCTTGCTTTTCCTCTCCTAAGACTCAGGCATTCTTGACTTAATTGACTTGACTTCTCCTGTACCCATCAGTTTGTATATTGTTATAGTGAAATGCCCTTGTCCCTCTTGTGTAACACTTGAAGATCTCAGAATCATATTTGCATAGAGAAAGAATGAAATTTTGTTTAAAACATTTTCTTAATTTTTTTAAGTGCTTCTTAAAGTGATAAATTGGATTCCGTTTCTTCCACTTGTCACTGTGGTCAGTCGAGCAAATGAGGTTTTAAATTAATGCTTTAAGTCACTAAAAAGCCTAGTCTTGTTAAACAGGAATACTTTCAAGCTCTGACTTGAATTTAGCAAGCATGAAAGTAGTATTAAGTTTAAAAAGGATTTTTTGGTGGGGGTTGCTTGGTTGGGGTTTTTTTTTTGACCCCAGTTCTTCTGGCAAAAAGTGATGGTGTCGGGAGATGTCATGTGTGGATTCTTCTGACTTCAGTACATTTTTTTTTTTTTAAACTATGCTTTTTATACAGTTGTCAGATTAATTCTTTAATATGTGCTGCTTCTATTTCTTTTTCCTACAGAATTTAAAATAAATATCTATATAGGGTAATAGTATTTCAGAATATCCAAATTATCCTTCTGAAGGTTTTAGTTTCTGCTTTTCAGGGGCTTTGGGAACCTCTTGTTGTCCCGCTGGTCTCAGTCTGAATTTGCAGAGACCACAGACAAATGCAATCATGTGGTGCAATTCTTTCTTTTCCTCTTTGTTCATCGTGGAATTGAAGCAAGACTTTAAAATAACTGTTCCTTCCAAAATCTGAACAAAACCACTTAAAAGGGAAAATAATTGCAAGGTTTTGTATGTGTACTTCTATCACGGATTGCATTTGGAATGTATGCTTTATGATCATGGCATGCAAACAAAATGGTTTATAATGCTTGGCATAAAGTATGCTGAGCTTTCTGTCCTCAGTGTTGTGGCTGGTACTACTCTATATCAATTGAAGAAGAAAAGTTTATATTGTAAAGAAATTATGAAAAAGTGCATTTTGTAATCTTTGGATTACCAAATATATTTCTTATCAACCTTAAGCATCTAATGAGCTGATTTGCTTGGATATATTTGGCTCTGTGGTAATGTTAACTATTTTACTGATATTACCACCTCCCCGTCCCCCAGGAATACAATGTATACCCCCACAAACTTTATACATTACTTGGGGTTTTTATTATTGAAACAAGTATTAGGTTGTGGCTTAAACTGTGTGTTCTCAATACTCAGTGTGCATTTGGGCAAATTTTTCTTGAACTGATCTTACATTGCAGCATGTGGTATTTGTATTCCCACTGTTATGATGATGAGATCAGCCTTGTCAGGACTTTACTCATCTAAATTCAGTCAGTAGGCTTAGGGAGTAGCATCATAAGCTTGAGTTAGTTCTGCCTGTGTTCCGAGCGACATGGGCAAGAGGCCACATACCTGTGTTGGTGTGGCCCTCTGCCTCTGCTGGATGTATTGCCTGGGAATAGTCTGGCTGCTGAAGTAGCAGTGCGGCTTCTGAGTCTTAACTGGTTTTTATGTGGCGAGATCAGAGAGTGAAAGCTGTTTGTGTGCCTGCTGATTCAGACCTCCCCAATAGTTTAAATTTATCATTCTGATGGTTTGGTTTACTCGAGTCTGTGTAAACTTTACTTCACGTATTTAACTTCTGCATTATTGTGATTGACTTTATAGTTAGATAAGGATTTTTTTTTTTCATTGAACTCCCAGAAAGAAGAGGGGAAAAAATAATTAAAAACCACACACATCTGTTCTTGACAGAGACATCTGTGTGTGTGTGTGTGTGTTTGTGGGTTTGTTTGTTTGTTGGTTTTTTTGTTGGTTTGTTTTTTTTAGATTGTTAAATGCAGATAGTAAGGGATCCTTCCTGAGTGGACAGATGGCTGTTGTGATCCTTTTGGTGTGAGGAAGTAGAGCAGTCTTATGCTATGTAGTACTGGTTCTTCAAGGAAACTGGTTCCAGAGGGATTGTACTCAAACCTACTAGACTGCAGTTTGCTGAACAAATACTAGTGACTGAAGTACTAGTTGCATAAATTCTTGTGCTTGATTACAACAAAATTCTCCATGATCTTGAGTTATGAGCATTTGAATTTTATTTTTAATAACAATAACTGGGTGAATTGGGGAAACTGTAGGGTGCTGCACAAATGGGTGCTGTATGTGTGAATATTACAGGCTTTCAGTTGTAGTAAACTGATGCGCAATAAGTAATTTTACTGTGGTTATTTTTACTACAGCTCTCCCATTCTTGGAGAGTACTCACTGAATTTACTAGATCAGAGCTTAACAGAATTGTTTTTGTTTTGTAAGTTGAACTTAAAATTATTTAAACAATGTTTAATATACCTGTGAATATTGATGCATTTAGACTCATTTGTTCTGGATGTACCATGTATGTTTTTAAAACTTAAATTTCTATCAGGTGCTGTCTAACAAACATGTGGCTCCAGACCATTTGTTACAAATTTGCAAGCGTATTGGCCCTATACTGGATAAGGAGATACCACCCAGCATTTCGAGAGTGAATTCCTTACTTGGTGCAGGGAGACAGTCATTGTTACGTACAGCAAAAGGTATGATTTGTTTATTATTTGAAATGGATATGATAAGTATTCACCGTATTTTTATGAAAATGTAAGTGATGAGCTTTCACCCAAATCAGCCCTCACTTCTGTATTATGTTTAATTAACCAAAACACCAGCGATCTGTGTATTAATGATATAACTATATGTATTGATTGTTGTGACGAGAAGGTTTTAAGTCTTATCACAAGAATTATTGTTACTCTGCGTGCTGAGGCTGCTGAACATGGCCAGGTTTCAGTGTTATTGCAGTATGGTGAATCATCCAGATACAGGTGCTACTTCTCTAACATCTCCCGACACTCCCAGTAGCATATTGGCCTATGTTGGTTTTGAATATGTAGCTGTTGTACTCTAACACCAGTTTTCTGAAAGTTTGCTTGGTTAATGCAAATGGCATCAGAGTTAGTACTTGTGAATCTGTACATATGCAGGAAGAAAGTCCTTGCCTGTAACTTAAAGGGAATGGTTGGAAATCCATAAGCACATACTTTATTTGATAGAGTAGATTTTGGCTTGAGACTTAACTCTTTGAATGTTTCTGGGAGGGGAATATTTATGTATTTGTATGAAGTTCTGTTGGGTAGCTAGATGCTATGATGTGGGACTAGTTTATTGGATACTATTATGTTTTCAGTTGTCTGTTCTAACTGCTTTCAAGGACGTACACTGAATGACAGTGACTGTTCTATCCCAAAAATCAGGATTGCAATTATTTCAGCGTGAGTCTGTCAAAATAACTGTCAGTGTGGGAATTTATTTTATGAATCGCAGAATTGTCAGGTGGGAAGCGACCTCTTGAGATCATCTAGTTAAATAATTTCATACTAATAAACAATCAATAAATATGTATAATATTTATGAATAAATACTCATGAAAATGTTAAAAATCTTAAATGCTTTTCACTGGGAATGAGTAGGAAAAGTTCCATTGAAAAGTTAGTTTTGTGTTACAGGAATACAGGGGCATGACGATTTAGGACTAATTTCAGAATTTGGATGTTAGTTGTGTTGGGGGTGTTTTTCCTCCTTCTGTTACTATACTAAATGGATTTTTCTCTCCTCTGATGGTACACTGTTCATGAAAAGTTCTGGGACATTTGGTGTTACTGGTTTTTTGGTTGTTTTAATATTGTATTTGAGACCACCTATGGGTATATTCTTTACCATGTTTTGGAACTGCAGCTTTCTTGGTATTTTTAACCTGTACTTACAACAAACTTCAACCAATTGGTTTTAAAGATTGCAGGAACACTGTTTGGAAGGGCTCTGCATTTGCTGCTCTTCATAGAGGAAGACCTCCTGAAATTCCTGTGAACTATGGCACACCACCTAATCTTGGTAAGCTCTTTTCAATGCTCGTATCCCGTGCTTGCAGCAGCAGCAGTGTATCTTGATTCTTGCCTTGCTATGACACTGAAAAATGCACCTCAAAACTGGATCTGGAGGCTTATCTGGAGAACTTCATATGACTTCAGTGGAGTTATGTATTGGGTACAAAGGTCTACTCATAGCACTACTGAGACAGTGACGTCTAGATGACATCTTTATCTTTTATAAAACCATGTATTAAGTAGATAAACCTACAGAAAATACAAATCATTCGCCTTTGGATAGAAGAGCTGTTGTATGATTGAGGGTATAGAAAGCAGTGGGAAAATAAAGATAACATTTAGCTCATGATATTTAGAGACTGAAGCTTCAACTGGAACAAGTTTAAAATAGTCTTGGTTTTATACGTACAAAAATTGCAAATGCAAAACCCCCTGACTTTATGAAATCTGAAAGTCACTTTTAGAAATTCCCTAAGTAATATATTAATGGAAGGTAAATAAAATCATGGTTTAGAATAGACCTGTTTTAAACATCAGTACATTTATTCTTTGTTTTCTTTGTGTTCTAGTGGAAGTATATCGAGCAAGACAATTAACTGGATATGCAAAGTTCAGTACTTCATTTCCAGGAAGTATGTATCAGCACGTGAAGATGCACAGACGGATTCTTGGCCATCTTTCTTCTGTATATTGTGTTGCATTCGATAGGACTGGACATAGAATATTTACTGTAAGTTGATGAAATAGATCCAAATCTGAAATAGTGCTAGATTGATGCAAGGAAAATAACTTCGAAATTCATGTTATGCTAAAACTTCTGGAGGGTGGATATTAGTAGTGTTAAAATGTAGCTGATTAGCTGCATCACTGTGCTTAAGTAGAACAATTTGATGTAATTAAAGGTCAGAAGCATGTAAGAAATTGTTGTACTTAATATCTGGTTGGGTGTTAACATTGATGTAGGAGCTTTATTCAGTGATGTAGTTCAATGTTAAGCATTTTTCATATTCTTTATGAAGTGGCAGAGGGGAGATTGCTTTTACAGACAGTACTTTTGTTGGCCTTTGCCATTACTGTAAGGAATCACCTCAAACTTGCTCCAAACTTTTTGTATTATGTGGTATAGATTTGTGGTGATTGCAGTGTAATCCTGAACTAAGAGTGAACACCTTAATTTTTGTAATATTGGTCGTATGACTTTATTTTTTTCAGCTTAGGTAGCCTACATAGTTTTAAATAGAAGTGTAATTTACCAAGCTGTGGAAAAACATAGTTAGGTTCTTTAAAGGAAACCTAAAGCTTTTATCTGCATGTCTTTGAAAATCCTTGCTGAGCATAATAAATATTTCTTTCTAGGGCTCAGATGACTGTTTGGTAAAGATTTGGTCAACTCATAATGGCAGGTTATTTGCCACATTGCGCGGACATTCAGCAGAGATTTCCGATATGGCTGTCAATTATGAAAACACTATGATTGCAGCTGGAAGCTGTGATAAAATGATCAGAGTGTGGTGTCTGAGAACTTGTGCACCAGTTGCGGTCCTCCATGGACACACAGGGTCCATTACCTCATTACAGGTATGGTTTTTTTTTTTAAAATGTTTTTATATATTGAAGCGCAAATAATGTAGATAGATTGTAAGAAGCAGCCAGTCTACAAAGCTTAAAGATAAGTTTCACTTGACAGTGTGGTATGGAAAGTTTGAAGGTATTTTCATCAAATAGTAGAAAACAAGAAATAATTTGGGCAAAAGAAGATGCTGAAGCACCTGATTTGAGAAGTTAAGAGTCTGTTTTAGTAGTAGTAGTAGTATTTAGATTGATGAGATACCCTAAGATTAGCTAGTTATCATATTGGTAAATAACCAGTTTCCTTGCTTACGTATTGAAATTGAGAAACATAGCTACATGAATGTTCTACGCCAACAGAGGCTTCTATCTTCGTCTTATAGCTTCTTGAAAAGGAAGATTAGTACTTTGTTTTCTGTTTGTGGAGAAAAGTACTTTTTGATTGCTGTCACCAGGTTAAGTAGTAACTTGCCAAGTGTACATCTTTCTTTTTCATGTCCAAGTGCAAGGAACTGATGGTCTGCTTCCCATGAATGCTGGCATGTGAATGCAAATAACTTTCACTGTGCCTGTCACTGTGGTTTTCACATGTCTGAAATTATTTCTGTGTGACTTCCTGTGGGCGTATTAAAATCTGAACATTTAAATATTGATGTAAAAAATTAGTCAAAACCACAGGAGAAACCTACTTAAAAAAAAAAAAGTTCCTTGCTTCCCTGAAATACCTGAGTATTTAACTGAAGATAACAACAGGAATCCTTCTTCACTTAAAAAAAGATCACTACTGTAATATTTGAGCTGTTGGAACCAAAGAGGATTTCTGGGAAATATCATGTCCTCCTATTGTCTGTTACTAGGGGTGTGATATGCTGGTTTATGTGGGTGAGTGTTCTGATCCAGTATGTGATTCTTAAAACTTCTGTGATATGGTTATTTGTCCTAATCTCAAAAATGTAAATTATTTGAAAAGTGCAAGGATGTTCAGTTTAATATGTTATGTATTTAAATTTGAAGGTGTTCTGATACTTTATGTGCTATTGGTAGTCCTTTGGATTTGGTCTCATTTTGGCCTTTGTAATTCCTTATTTAACAGATAAACTAGTAGCTCATTGTCCCAATTTGCTGTGTTTGCCAATGAGACACACAGGCTTATGTTGGGGGGGTGAAGAGTGGCTACCTGCCAAAAAAGTATTTTTGCAGTTTTCACAAAAATGCTGCCTCCAAGAGTAATCTTCATATTTGCAGAGTCTTTGTGGCATTTACTGCATTTTTTTTGCTTGTTTTTTAATGGTAAAGCACTTGTTAGTGGTGTTTCTTTTAGTGTAGTATGGTAGATTTTTTTAAGTGTTCTTAATAATACTATGATTTTAATATGTACAATTTATATGGCTGTTTCCAACGGTAGTAGTAGTAATTGATAAACAATTTAATCAACTTGTGTTCTGTAAAGTTTTCTGAAGGCTTGCTCTGTGCACAGCAATAAATCCATGTCTTAAGTATGTGTGAGGACTTTCTATAAGTTCGTATGTGATGCTGGATTACACATACTTGGACTATCTCGTAACTGATGCTCTGTTTAATTATAGAATTTTAAAAGTAAGCCTGTCTAGTGAAACTTACTTCCATTTTTTTCAGTCTACTCTGCTCATTAGTTCATTCATTGACAAAATTTTTAGTGAATGACTGTGGTTAGTTAAGACTTCAAAAACAAAGCAGTGAATGAATTGGTTTTATATAATGCAGTAATTGAAACATAGACCACACACTTCTTTTAAAGCATAGCAGATTTTATTTTGTAAACATTAAAAGTGACAGTTATCAACAACTCCTTTAGAAGCTTTAGTTGAAAAATCCTAAGTGAATCAAGGTTTTACATTAATGTTTTTGGAAGTTCATAAACAGTTTTTAAATATCTCTTTTTGTATGTGTCTGACTTTACTTTTTTCTCTTTAGTTTAGTCCAATGGTGAAAGGCTCCTTGCGATACATGGTCTCTACTGGTGCAGATGGAACTGTTTGCTTTTGGCAATGGGATACAGATTCCATGAAATTCAAGTATGTAAATGGGTTGCTGATTAACTATGCCATACTATGCTTGATTAAAATAAGTTGAGTGCTTTTAACTGGCTAAAAAAATTTGATTTTTTTTGTGTGATAATAAAAATGTGGAAATAATCTATTACATAATTATTTTAAAGCACCATCACTACCTATATTCTTTATAAATTTATGTTATTCTGTTGTCCTGGGAGATTAGTTGGGAAAATACATTAACTTCTTACTACGCTAAAAGTACAAATGTAGGACAACTAGAAATGCTGCAATCATAAATATGTTGGAAGAGTATAATAAAGCTTTTTGTTTGTGTTGAGTTTTCAACAGTCCTGTAGTTTTAGGATGTCTCTTACAGACCTTGCATGCAGAGTATGTTCAGGATAATCTTTAAATGTTTTATATGTGATTGCTGTTTATTTCTACCAAAAAAAAATTATTGGAAAGAAGAGATCTGGGATGATCAATCTGTATCTAGTGTTGTGCCATATAATGGTAACTGGTATAAAATGATCCATTTTACATTAGAGCAACTATTTTAAAAAAGAAGTACTTTAGAAAGCAGAAGATTATTTTGGTTTTTAATTCAGCCTTGTGATCTTAAGGTAGTAGAATTACAGGAAAAACTATCAAAGACATAGTTTAATCTGAAGAATCTTCTAGGGCTGTAAGTTATAGGAGGAGAGTGTTTAAACTGGATCCTTAATTATTGTCCTTCTAAAATTAATTTAGAGGACTATATGAGGTGTAAACATTGTTTAAATTCAAGCATGGACATAAATTGGTTTAAGCACTGTAGGTTTCAAAGCAGCATTCTTAGGATTTGAATCTCTGCACTGTATATCATACAAACATGAGAAATACTCATACACTGAAGGTCTCAACATTTCCTTTGATAAACAGAAAACAAACAGAAAAGAGTAGAATAATGCATAGAAACCTATAATGCTTGTAATTGGCACAGTTTGCTGGATTTCTCCTTAATGTAGTTCTTGGTAGCTACTTCCTGTGAGATTCTGGCCGTGTCAAATGGAAGAGGGTGTACGTGACTTGCAGAACGGGAAACCAGTTTTTTAAATCACTGTGTGCACAGTGTTGCAAAACTTTTATTTACTTCTGTAAAATTTTATGATTTTGCACAGCATTCTGCAGTAATGGTATTTGGTGGGCCTTATTTCATGTACTGTTGGTGGTTTGTAATGTGAGGGCAAGAGTTCAGTACTTCGTGGCTATGTTGTGGAGGGGATAAATCATACTCACCAAAGGATGAGAGAAAATAAGCATTCTTTGGCATGTCATATTATCCTTACTAGGTAGTAGCATCTTGCAGAAAAAGTCATAAGCTGTGTGAGCTTCAAATATAATTTATATATGTGCGTACAGCAATTTTAAAAAGTAAACCTTATTGCTCATCCTCCTGCACGAGATTTACAGATGTTACTGTATATATTTAAGAAGTACCTGTTACATAGCGGTTTGAAGAAACATACCTTCATGTTTTGAAATGTTGATAAAACTGTAAGTTTTGTGTGGCATGTCCTATTTCAAGCATCTTTTATTTTTAAGCAATCGGCCAGTGAAATTCACAGAGAAACCTAGACCAGGGGTTCAGATGCTTTGTTCTTCATTCAGTGTAGGTAAGTCACGTACACATTGACTTTAGCATTGTGAATTCTCTTTTTTCTTCATAAGTAGTTCTTATAATACTCTGGTTGTGACAGCTTTAAAACATACAAAACCAGCTGTGCAGTAATTGTATATATGTGTAGTGTTAGCCTATGACATAAATAACGTGACTTGCTTTAGCTAACAGTGGAAGACTATTGAACTAAGTCATATTATTTTCCTTTCGCCGTTGGTGATTTTACAGAAATAAAAGTCACCTGATGCTTGTTTACTTCTTATCTATCTTTACTGGATTTTTATTTTTGTGTAATCCCGTAGTATAATGTCAGGGATTTGCAAAATTGGTTCTCTAAGATACCACTGTCAACAGCAGCAGAAGTGGTTACTGTCAATAGTAGGAGCTTCTGATTCTGTGCCAGTTGTATGCAGGGACAGTCATTAAGATCCCTTCTTTCTTAAGGATCCACAAATGTATCTATAAATGTGCTTCATTCCTGCCTTGTAGTCTTTTTTTCATTCTAATCATGTGGGTGACTTGTGGGAAGGCTTACTGCTACTAGACAGCATGAACATTAGAAGCAACTTGGGAATTTCAGAAATAAAATACAAGTCAAAGTGAAGCTTGTTAACGTTGTCAGGACATAGCCCTGGGTTATGTTTGGGTTTGGGGTTTTTTTTTGAAGTTTTATTTGTTTGTTAGGTTTTTTTGACAGCACTTACAGGTGCCAAGAGGCAGATTTTAGTATTGCTGCCACCACAGCTAAATGCTGGTTTACTTGTGCTCTTACCCAGTTTTGAAGCAATTCATGTGCCACAAATGAGATGTATGCTATAGTGAAAGTCATCTAGATAATTCTGATGCTAACTAGACATATTCCCCATGATCAAAGCTTTTGTGTGCAATTAGTATTGCTTGATGTTTCAGCATTCCCCTAGTTATATATTTTTTAAAATTTTGTTACACTGAATATGACTGTTTTTACTATGGCTGAGAGAGCTTTCTGGGGCAAGAGAGGGATTTCCTTACACATCTGCATGTCAGTGGAAGAGCATAAAAAAGTGACACTCTTCAGTTTGGTTTTGTTTATTTTTTTAAACTAGGCATCTAAGAAGTGTTGGTGATCTCTTTTAGTTTCTTATACAGTAGCTTAATTATTGCTTGATTTTTACAGGTGGTATGTTTTTAGCAACTGGCAGCACTGACCATGTCATCAGGATGTATTTTTTTGGCTCTGAAACACCTGAGAAAATAGCTGAATTGGAAAGTCATGCTGTAAGTAAGATTGTTAAATCTAATAATTAGTCACTTCAGGCAGTATTGAAGTTGCAAGTAATGTTGTAAGTGGGTTTGTAGCAGTGTTCTTCTATTGGGTATTTTTAGAATTTAGGCAGAATTTCAGCCAGTCATTCCAATATGACTTGACCACTTTAAAGGCTGGAATGTATCAAGATGATATCAAGATGAAACTTGGCTTATGTTCATGTGCTGAAGATTGAGTCATTTTTTTCAGCACTCGATGCACAAAGAATCTGTAGTTTTACTATAGAGAATTTAGGTTTAATTGAACTCTTAAAGGTCTTTTAAAGTCAAGTCTTAAAATACTCATCATCTTCATTTTGTTTGCCTTAATATGTTTTTTCTAATACTGAATCTGACTTGAACCATTTATGTCATTCTGATAATGCTTGACCAATACATATTTTGTATGTAGAGAAGACATTCAGCTCTGCAGATAAACTGATCTGAGTGTGCTGTCTATTTTTCCTGTAGTTTTTATTGTGGTAAAAATGAGTAACTAATTGTGTATTTCTTGAAGGAATGTGTGAGTAGGAGTGGGAAGAAGGGATTTCTCTTGCTTGTAGTTGGCTTAGGATACTGGAAATGAATTAAATATGAGTTAGTTGACTGCCAGTTTATTAATGGACAGTTATTTCATCTGTCAGTCCTTCCTATTTAATTGTAACTTTTTTTTTTAAAACTTGCATTTTTAACACATTAATGGTTAGCGAGTTCTGATAAGTATTTGTTGGACTTGGTTGACCTTGCAGTTAAAACTGTTAGAAATTATACAGTGTGCAGGTTTTTTGTTGTTTCAGCTTTTACTAAGCTCAGATTTGTCAAAACCATATTTCCTGTTTATAATTTCTAATAAACTGTCCTTTTTCTTACAGGACAAAGTTGACAGCATTCAGTTTTCTAACAGTGGTGACAGGTATGTTGAAAGATGCTCAAATGCGAACAAACAATACATTATTTTTGAATTAGGAATGTGTTATTGTTCTCACCTGAGGTTTCCAGTAAGAAAATGCTACTTATTTAGAACTCAGAGGGGAAATTTGGACTAATCCAGGAGAGCACAGTTAAGTTTCAGCTGTCTCAGCTTTCTATTAATCTTTGTTAGCCAGTATCTTTGGACTGGCTGGGATTTTATTTACCTGGAGGAATGTTACCACTTTTTAACATACCCAATGTATTCGTGGCTTCACAAAACTTCTCTTCCCTCTCCTTTCCTTTCAGTTTCAGGAAGTATTGGATCAAAAAAGGAAATGGGGAAATGCAGTGCAAGTGGTCTAAAATAAGTTTTAATCCTTTTCACTTTTTTTCTAGCCTACTATTGTGGNCTCTCTGTGGTGAGTGAATAAACCACAGAATATGGTGGGTTTAGGTTTTTTGTGTTGTTGGGTTTTGGGGTTTTTTTTGTTTTGTTTTTTTTGTTTTGTTTTTTTTAAGGAAATGGATTTAACAGAATTTTACAGCTGATTTGGGGGGTGAAGCTTTGTGTAAATTCCATTGGTAAAACTTCACCCATACTTCCAGTACATAATACAGTCAATGAAGATGTGGAATTTAGCCTTCAGGGTAGACTTATATCTGCAGCCGTAAGTTGCAGCTTTATTTTTATTGAATTTTTTCTCTTCTTGAAAGCCAGATAACTGTGACTAAGAACACTAATAATCTAAGCTCAATTAGAAAGTTGTAGTTGTTTTCCTTTTAAATGCGTTTTCTGCAATTATACTTGTCTTTGGGGCCGTCATGTTGCACTCGTCCATCTATGCTGCCTGCATGGATTACTTTTCAAGACAGTACAAAACAAAAAAGGCAAAACTTCTGGTCTTCTGCTTGGTGACACTTCAAACATGGAAGATGTTTGAGATTTAGAATTATTATTAAAATGAATCATAGCAAATGATTCAAAATACCCAATAGCAAATGATGCAAACCATTCTATGATTCTATGAAATTAGAGCACAATCATGATATACCCAGCATGCAAACTTTTTCGGTGGGAGGTATGTCAGCTGTCTTTCTCAGGGTTGTGATTCATGGACTAGGGAGATTATCTTTGGATGTCTTAGAATGTTTCAGTTCCTCTCTCCGGGAATTTCCATTCTGCTGTATTGATAGTTCAGCAGTTCATGAAATGGAAGCCTGAACTGCCGTGGTTTACACCTTGGTATCTTAAAGTAAACCACTGGAAGTCTTCTCTTATATGCACAGCTTTAGGTGGGAACATCTCAGGTTTTGCTGTGCTGAGCTGTTCTTTCCTCTACTTACATACCTGATACTCTATAATTTCAGAATGGATTACTTAGAGCACTTCATTAAAGTATGGTAATTGAGAAGGAATTGAGGATGAAGTTGTGAATTGAGTCTAACTTTGAAACGTGCTGCTCTGTTCTATGTGTTTTGACAAGTTATATTCAGTTTTTTCAGTTCAGAAAAACTCTCTTTCCTGGGCTTCTGGAAAGAAAGTTAATGGACAGGTAACTGTATAGAAATCTTTTGCACACAAATTGATTTCAGTTCTATCAGTCTTCCATTGTATTGTTTTAAATTGTGATGGTGTGCAACTCTGAATATACTTTAAAGCAAATTCTTTTGAAGATGAATTAACTATCTTCTAAAACTTTTTGAAGGTTCATAAGTGGCAGTAGAGATGGAACAGCTCGTATCTGGCGTTTTGAGCAAGCAGAATGGAGGAGTATTTTGTTGGATATGTCTGACCGATTACCAGGGTAGGTGAAGTGTTGTCTTTTTTTGATCTGTTGTGTAAAATCAGAAAGTTTGAAAAGCTCATCAAGCACACTTACAGTCAAACCTTAGTAATATTATGATGAAGTGGTGTGGTCTTTGGGCAGGGTGAAATGAGTGTTCTGTTGATGTAGTAACTTGCTAAATTTTAGTCTGTGCTTGAATAAATACATAAGTATTTATATAGCTTTCAAATGTACACTGTGCCAGATTAATTACATTTCCTGTGTTACGGAAAAAGTTAACAAAAAGTGCAATAGATCTTCTGTGTCTGGGTTTCAGTCAGACACTTGACATGTCACAGAATAAATGTTTTTAGATTAGTAAAAATAAAATAGATGATAACCTCTTTCCAGGAAAGGTCATGACAGGTAGTAGGTGAGTTTCAGGGACTGATCTTGCTGATTATTTTGATTCTTTTTGTACTTTTAAAAAGCATATTAATGAAATATACAAACTATGTGCCACCAGCATAGTGTCATTACAGATGAAGATCAGGATATTACATGGCACTGAATAAAACCTGGAGGATGGATGAGTTACAGTAGTACAGAATGCTCAGTCTACTTTTGTAGACACTAAGCAGAAATGAATTTGTAGGTGATTAAATGAGAGGGCGGAACACCAAACACAAAAAACAAACCTTGGGTATACTAGTTGATTGGAGGGTGATCACAAGCTGCTCTTGTGATGCAGCCATGGGGAGAACAAAGAAGTGGTTTTACTAAGAAAGATAATATTTGAGATACAACTGTGGCATCTTTCTGGGTTAACATGTACAATTGTATTTGTGTATAATTGAGAGAGTGTCTTTGTAAGAGAGGCTACTAGTTGATGTGGAATATAGATAATACTATGTGAAGGTATGTTTCAAAGAAAGCTTATTCCTTCCGTTGACTGAGATGCTGAGCGGGGGTGTTACAGTATCCTATGAATGTATTTTGGGGAGAGAAATGAGGAAATTGAGGTTAATACAAAATATTATCTTCAGTATATTTATATTGGGAATCAGAAAAAATGCTTAGTTAACATATAGGTTAGCTTCTGAAACAGAGTTAGTTGGAAAGCTTTTGTAAAAAGTCCAAATTTTTAAAGGAATTATGTTAAGACTCTAGTTGTAGAAGAGACAAGGCTCCGTGAAAATGGAAAGCCTTTTTGCCTTGCATCTCAAATGGAAAAGAGGTTGTCACATCCTATGAAATAAATATGCTAAAAATCCAGATTTGCTTTATAGTTGCTTGCTCCAAAAGGAATGAAGCTTATGGAAAAAGTTTCAAACCAAATTTAATTCTTAACTTCCCTTCTCTCATTTGATTATTAACGTCAGAAAATAGGTTATTTTTTGTATTTTGAAATTGAAATGGGCTAATTAAAAATATCTCATGCCTGTTCAACTCTTTAAAATAGTGACATGTGTTCAGAAGAAGACAAATTTATGAAGCCTAAAGTAACCATGATAGCTTGGAACCAAAATGATAACTATGTTGTTACGGCTGTGAATAATCATCTGCTCAAAGTTTGGAATTCCTGTACAGGGCAATTGCTTCATGACTTGGTGGTATGTAATCTTATTTGTTTTTTGAAATAGGTGGTCTTCCTAGAATTGCAATGACATGTGCATGCCAAGTTCATAATTAGATCTGATTTGTCTTGAAAGCTCTATATGAATGATAATCTAAGTGTAGTGTTTCTTGGATTTTTTTTTTTTTTTTTTTTACCAAAACTAGCTGCTTCCTCCTGCATTTGAACAATCCTTGCCCTAGCTGCTGTGTTGAACTTGCCTCTCCTGTGGAATAAATAAAAGTTTTTGTGCAGTAACATATTTCCCATGGAATAATTCACTGTCCTGTGGCAAAAGCTCCATATTTCTAGAGTTCTTGCTTGGATCTAGGAAATTATTGAACTTAGAACTTTCTGGCTGCTTAGGGTTTTGCCCTACTTACGTGCCACAGGTAGCAGTCCAGATAGATACACTGTGGAATTTGTAAAAGTCCATATATTTTTGGAGGCAGCTTGTAGGGGTCTGATTTTCCAAAAGTCTGAGTATGAGGATAGTACTTTAGGCTCTACTATAAATATCCTATTGATGTGAATTTATGTCCTCTTGTTTGCACATGATGTGCAATTTTAAATTCTAGGGGCATGCAGATGAAGTATTTGTCTTGGAGACCCATCCTTTTGATTCCAGGATAATGCTGTCTGCGGGTCATGATGGCAACATCTTTATATGGGACATTACCAAAGGCACGAAAACAAAGCATTATTTTAACATGGTAAGACCTTTTCTACTCTTTTTTTTTTTTTCCTCCTTCTCAACACACAGCAGTGTGTTCATATACTAGTTTAAGGATTTGTTGTCAACACGCATACCCCCTGCACCCTTTTTTTTT
>VXBL01003636.1:96777-277432 GCA_013400195.1 Aramus guarauna
TTTTTTTTTTTTTCCTCTAGAGCTTTTACCTTTGAATTTCTTGGTTATTCTAACTGTAAGTGCAAGGTGACCAGGAGCACTTTAACAGTTTTTGAACTGTTTAATATGGCAGAAAAGGAGAGGTAGGGTTACCTCCCTTGTCTGCTCCCAGCTGCCCACTTCCATTCACTACCTTGGATCAGGTGCCTTGCACTGGGCCTTTTACTAAGCTGAGTCAGTGCACTGATCCTCTACAAAAGTGTTCCCCACTTCCTTCCACTGCTACTTTCCTGTAGAGCTTACAAGTTGAATTCTGTCAGGGAGGTCTTTGTCAGCTTCTGAGACAAGGAAGATGAATTGTGAGAATTTGCAGTTGGGTGTGAGGAATGTGAGGTATGGGGGAGCAGAGTAGAACTTTGGTAGTCAATGTCTGAGCTCTTCAGACTTCATCCGTTGATCAGGACTTCTTGGTCTGTGAGGTGTTCTGAATAGCTGACACCAGGACTTTTCCGCTCTTTGTTACTAAAGATATTCTTGCAACTCATAGTAACCGTTTTTCTTAATTGAGATGAGGTGCCATCTAAAAGACTGAAAGGTCCTGCTTTAGACCATTTCAAGAGTCTTATGGACAAATAGTTGTATTCTCAACTTTCTTAAAAATTATACTATTATTATCATCAGTGTTAGCGGATTGGCACAGTTCTTCTCGAGAGCTTCCATGATATTCACTCTGTTTGACAGTTCATGATTAGCACTTTAAAATAGGCTATTTTCTAAGACTTAAATTATGATCCAATGTTCATATTAAATTAATTTTTTCATCTTTTTTTTTTTCCTGGTTACAGTCAACAGTGAAGTGATAATTTTTTTCTTTAGCTTTAAAATTCCCTGTGCTTTTCTTGAAAGTGGCTTAACAAAATCAGTATATATTAGCTGCAATTTACTTTTAAGCTACAATTTGCTTTTAAGCAGTATACTAACAGCTAAAAAGCCTTAAAAAAAGGGTTTTTTGTTGTTTTTTTCCTTAACAGTAAGTTTCCATACCCTTTAGTGCATCTTTTAAAACTACATGATTCGGGACTTAAATTCACAAGTGAAGGGGAAAAGAAATAAACTGAAGTTTGTTCTAATGGAGGTGTTTGAGATGAGTGGTTGCTTTTGATAGAGTAATTTTTGATGCTGCATTGTTTGCTTAAAAAAATAAAAATTGGTCAAATAGTCTTGAGTTTCTTTCCTTCAATCTAGATTGAAGGCCAAGGACACGGTGCTGTTTTTGACTGTAAATTTTCACCAGACGGGCAGCATTTTGCATGTACAGATTCTCATGGGCATCTGTTGATATTTGGGTTTGGCTGTAGCAGGCCTTATGAAAAGGTAAGTTCCTTTTTTATTAGAACTAGTTATTTAAGCTTCTAACTGATATTAGATTGGTTACATTTGCTCCTCTAAAACATCATAGGTAAAAAGGAGTTTTGTATGGGTATGGGATCTAAATATAACAGATTCCTTGATGTCTGAGTTCTCTTGTACTGCATGGTCCTGGCACAGCAGAAACAACCAATGTCTTAATATTCCTTTGGGAGTAATTCCCAAGAACTTTTCTGGAATACATTTTCATCTTCCAGCCAGCTAATTTGCATGTTAATTGTTCAGCCTCAAAATTACTTTCAATTATAATTTCTGAAAACAGCTTAATGTTTAAAGATGGGAACATGTCACAAAATTTATTGCGCTAGTACCTACTTAACCAAAAAGTAGACTGTTTGTATGTTAAGAATAATTTGCTGGTTTATTTTCAGTTATTAGAAGTTGCAGTTCTTTAGGCCTTTCCTTATTCAAACCCAAATTCACTATAGCATTTTGATTAAAATAAGCAAAAGTAAATACTCATCCAGCACTGTGGATTTTGAAATGTTAGAAAAATGTGCATGGGATACGTGTTATGCTTTTTTGAATCTATCAGCCTGTTTCCTTTTTGTTTTGATAAATAGTGTTTCTGTTTTTTTCGAAATAGCTCTCTAAAGTGCAGTTCTGGCCTATGCTTTTCTTCACTTCCCCCTCAATTTTTTTTAAAGTTGCAATGGTAATTCCATGTTTGTCATTTTAAAGAATTATTTTTTCTTGCTCTACATTCTTAGCTGAAATTGAAACTTAGTCTCTTCATCTTGCTTATCATTGCTAGGAGCACAGATTCTGACTGTGATCCAATACTTGTGTAACCATTTTCCTTCAGCTGCATGGATTTAACAGACTGTTTCAGTTGCAGAAAAAATTATGGTGGATGTTGCATGATTAAGAAAGAATTTTAATTTGAGAGCTTATGTTGAACTTTAGACAAGTATTTCCTTGCATGGAAACCAAGGAAGCTTTTTTTCATTGTGGGAGGGGGAGGAAATAGAAAGAGACATAAAGATTTTTAATTTTAAGTGTAAAGCAGTGCTTCTGCTTTAAGTTGCCTCAGATTATTGTCTTCTAAAAGCATTTTGTTGCCTGCAAAAGCACTATCAAAAGTGAGTACTGCAAAACCCATACAGGTTAATTGTAGCTATGCATAACACTTATTGGGAACTTGCCTTTTCTTTTACCTTTAAGGAGATTTTAGATAATTTAGTGTCACTTGTTCTTCTCTGTTCTTCAGCATTTTTTTTTTTTTCCAAATTGGTAACATAAAACTTAATTTCTTTCTAGATTCCTGATCAGATGTTCTTCCACACTGACTATCGGCCACTTATTCGAGACTCTAACAATTACGTCCTAGATGAGCAGACTCAACAGGCTCCTCATCTCATGCCCCCTCCCTTCTTAGTAGATGTGGATGGAAACCCTCATCCAACAAAATATCAAAGATTGGTGCCAGGAAGAGAGAATTGTGCAGATGAACATTTGATTCCTCAACTTGGATATGTAGCAACAAGTAAGAACAGTATCAGTAAAGACCTACATCCAGAAGTTAGAGTTCCTGTAGTAATTCTGAATGGCAACAGACTAGATAGGACATAGATGATTTAAAAATGCTTTCGTTTTCTCACATGCTAGCTGTTGTGTATTTATGTTCACTAAGATGCTGAAAGGTCCAACGGTGAATACAATTTTAAACAAGAAAAAAAAGAAAACGGTTGTTCAAATGGATGTCTTGATTCTTTTCTTTTCTGCACTAACAGGCACAAACTGTGTTGAGTTGTAGACTCAGTAAATGTCTCGTTCAAATAAGCAGTTGGAATCATAAATGGTTTTCATTGTGTTTAGGTGTCGAACATGTCTCACTGTGATGTGAACAATGAGATTAAATCATTTGCTATAGTCGCTTAGTTAACTGAACCCATTCATTTTATTTGTATTACACTTGCAAGGTGATGGAGAAGTGGTTGAACAAGTTATAGGCCAACAAACAGTTGATCAGGATGAACAAGGCTTGGAGCCCAGCATTCTTGATGGCATGATTAGGCAATTACAACTACAACAAGATCAAAGGACTGGAGTTGATCAAGAATCTGCTTCAACTGGCCCACATAATGGGGAAGGAACACCTAGAAGAGGTTAGTACTTGTTGATAAACTCTTAGGTAATGGTTCTATCGCCATTTTGATTATGCTGTGTGAAATGTTTCAAACAGGATTTAACTTTAATGTTGTTTGGGGGACAAAGATTCCCTTAACGTAGTGATAATCTAGTTAAAATCATCTTATTCATTAAAACACTGCTACTCCTGTGATTAAAAGGAAAAGTAAAAGACTTTGTTTTGTCATTTAAAGAGTATTAATTGTCGAGTGTTACATATTTAATAATATTTGTAGAGTACTCTAACGTTTATAGGAACTACATTTATTTTCCTCTAAAGTTTGCAAAAAAAGTTTATTACCATTATTTAAACTGGGTTCCCCTCTCCCTTCTTTCCAGATTTAAACCAGGCACTCTTCTGCTCTGTGTCCTTGTAGTTTTTAATTATGTAAGCTCAGCTCCTGGAAAAGCACTTTTTAGAGCTTCAGTAGCCTCAGAGCTGCCTGAAACAGTTCAGAAAAACACCTCTGTCACATTATACTTTCTTTCACTGTATTAAAATAGTAGAAGTAGTAGCCATTTTAAAAGTATATGTGTAATCTTGCTTTATTTTCTACAGGACAAATAATTTCCTGACGGTAATAACTAGTCATATAAAAATATGTAAAGTGTTGTTTCTTCTTACAACAAGATAAAAAAAAATTAAGGTGCCAATTCTGTGTAGTCTGGAAAAAATATTTTTGTGTATTTTAGCTTTTAGAAGACCAAGTTTCGACATCCAGTCTCCTCCCAATATTGGTCTACGACGTAGTGGGCAAGTTGAAGGTGTGCGTCAGATGCATCAAAACGCACCACGAAGTCAGATGGCTACTGAGCGAGATCTTCAGGCTTGGAGACGAAGAGTTGTTGTACCAGAAATACCACCAAGCCTACTCAGGTCTGTAGACAGCTTACTGGGCTGCAGATATGACTGGAGAGAACACATCTTCTTGGTTTTTCTAAACCTAGTGCTATTAGACCTAAGCTAAAACTGATACGTGGTGCAAACTGGAATAGTTCAGTGTTATGGTCAGCTGTGCTTAAAACCTTCTAATTGTAAAATCCATTCAACAAAAATAAATGGAAATTCCTTTAGTTTAATAGAGAATGATTCTCCCATGTTTCACTATTTTAAGTCATCTTAAAGGACACCTAGATTACCTAGATTCTTCTTTTTTGCAAATTAAAGGGATATAGGTTAAATTCACTTGCATGAAAGAGTTCTGAGAGATTGTGCTTTTGTGAGACCTTGTGAGGGTGATGTGTTTTTGATCTGAGCTGAGCGCTTCAAGTGCTAAAAGAGTTAGCTGCTTTCAAATGTACTATCAGTATGCATCTGTGAGAAGGATAATTAATATCAATAGTGAAATATTTCTTTTTAATGGTGCAGCCATATGTGCTGCCATATCACTGAAGTTTTTAAAAAGTTTTCATGGTTTTGGGAGGGAGAATGATTGCAAAGGGAAAAATGTGGAATAAAATTGGAGTTGAAAAGTTTATTATATTCTGATATTTGCAAGGAAGACTTTCTTAATAGCCAGTCTTTTACTCTATCTGGAAATGAGGACATATGTTATAGGTGTTTGAGCACTAACATCTGAAATTAATAGTGTAATGGAATTAAACGTTAGGTTTTTTTAGGTAGATCTCTAAAGAGAATGGATCATTTAATTTTTCAACATTGTGAAAACAAATACAGAATTAGATTTTTCATTACTTTCTTCTAGAAAGCAGGAAGAATATCGAATTGCAAAAGGGGAAGAAGAGAGAGATCTTTATGCAACAGAGAAGAAAAAGTCATTTGAGTCATTGGAAAAGGTATGCAACAGCTTCTAGGAAAATGGGCATTCTGTGCCCAGGGACAAGTCATGGTTTAAAAAAATGAAAGCAGATATTTCTGAAGGTCTTCACAGGTTCTTGCTGATTCAGCTTCTACTTATTGCCGGACAAGGTTTGATTTATATTTATGAATGCCTAGAATTCTTTTTTCTTCCAGTCTTGTCTCCTTCCATCTGAGGTATTTAGTGGTAATTTTTAAAGGCAGGCTTTATTTTAGGCCATTCTAGTCTTACTGCAGCTAAAGTTTCAAAGGCAGTTGTAAGTCCATGCTAAAGCATACAAGTGCAAGTGAGAGCATTCAAGGTCCTATATTTGAAGAATTGCAGACAATATTGCTATTCCCTTGTCATTTTACTCTTGATGACAGTGTTTTGTGTATGGGGCAACTTTTTCAGACTTGCCTCTTTTTCAATGGTTTTTTTCTTTTTTTTTCTTTTTTTTTTTTTTTTTTTTAGAAGAGATCAGTAAGAAGGAAAAATTGGTTACTGTACAGTGCTTATAAGATAGTGGCCTGATTCGCTGTACCTTGCAGTACAAAACAGTTTGATGAAAGAATTCTACTGTGTGATCCCGTTCACTGGGGGTAGTTGAGAATTTCTATTCCTCAGAATTGCACATTGTAGGCAGTTAATGTCTTTACCTGATAAATATATTTACAGAATCATGTGAATAGACCCATCACTTACAGTAGCTTATAAAGAGCAATTTCTTAGAACTACTACTAAAATTGGGAACAGCAAATTTAAAACTATTGGCTTACAGAATAATTATTTCCTGTGAAAAGGAGTTTTGACATAATCAGGCTGTGATGTGATGAGGCTGTTTTTGCATTCAGCAGTGCTTTTAGCCCCCTTTTTGCCCCCATAAAAGTTTGCCACATAGATAATTTCATGTAACTTGTTTTTTTCACTTCCTGTATAATTTAGAGTGACTCTGAGTCTTCATTAATACAATCTAAGCGTAGACTGCATAGACGGAAATACCGCAATTACCGAACACGGAATAACATTGAACAGCTGGAGTCTTCTGATGAGGAAAGAGATAACTGCTTTGGCTTGATAGAGCAGGTAAGTGCTCTTGAGTTCTGTATATTGAACTTGAGTTCCTCCGTAATAAGTGAAGTTTCATACAAATGTGCCTTTTCTCTCTTAAAACAAACAAGTAAACAAAAAACCCCCCTCTTTTTTCCAGGGAAAGAACTTCTGTAAGCGTCATTATGATTAGCACTTCTCAAACCTAGTTATCTGTTGCTTTAATAATGGCAGTCTTTCTTGTCTATGATATAAATGGCTGAACTGGTTTTGCTGAGAGCCTTCTAAACCAAATCCACAACCCAAAGCAAAAAAATGATGTACAATGCCGAGGTTGGCTTAAAGTGAAGTTTCTATTTTAAATGTGTGTTGCAGTTTCTCTGCAAAAACCTTCCAAATTTGTGCATGCACCTAAAACTGGAAATTTTGAAGGTTCTTGATAAAGCCTGGTAATGCAATTCTTCCATGGAGTCTGTTTATCCTGGCTGAGTCCTGGCTTGGAGTGAAACAGGATTTTGTTGTGGGTAGCCGGAGCTTTTGACAGCTGTGTTATCAGGTGCTGTAAATCAGTGGTAGGACTGCTTGGACTGCAGTTGTCTCGCCTTGCACGCAAGGAGGTAGTCCCAAACTGGGGAAGGGGGAAGAAGTGGAAGGAGTAAAGAAGGTTGGACTTGTTGGACTAGTCACTTACTTTGTTAAGGAAGAATTGGGAACAGTATGGAGGATGTTCAGGAGATAGGATAATTATATAAGTAATATGAAAGAATAAGTATATTCTTTGGAAATGGACTTACTTCTCCTAGCTTCTTAATAAAGAATTCCTATGTGTTTAAAAACAATAAATCACTTTAATGAAAAGTTCAGGTTTTCCATATTTTGGGCATAGGATGGAAGGGGAGCTGACAGGAGACTTCTGGCATCTGTCACACAAAGTGCAAATAGAAGAGTTATGCACACTGTCCTGTAAATACTACGTATACTTAAATACTTTTAAGAAGTGATGTTAAATCTAATAATACTAAAAGCAATAATACTGTAGGAAGCTGAGCTTTGATTTAAATGAGGTTGGGGTTTTTTGTTTGTTTTAATCCTACCAATGGTAGGATAAAAGACAAGAAATGACTTGGCGAGTATTGTCCGTCGTGTACATTGTATGAGCAGGTCTTAGGGGGAAGACTGTTAACTTTGTTACTCTGAAAATGACAAACAAATAGTCAGTTTGACTAATTCAGACATATTTGAACTTGGAAGTTGCAAGTTGAATCTTGTTTTCTTTTTTCTTTTTTTTTTTTTTTTTCTTGACAACTTATAACTTGAGACATGAGCAATGCATTAAACTTAGTCATTTTAGTTATGGAAAACATTTTTAAAACATGAAGTTAACGCAAATTGTTGAACAATAATCAGGAAAATATTTAAGTTATATATTTTGATGTATCTTGACTGTTTAGTTTTGTATTTAAATACAGGCATGAATACCACTCCCAATTAATACTTGGTCAATCAGTTGATACTCAAATCAGAAAAATCACCTGATTCTAACTTGCATAACTAATGAAAAAAAAAATCATAGATGTGCTACAGCTGTAACAGAATCTGCTCCTGTGCGGATGGGAGATGCAATAGTTTTCCTTGATTTGCTCCTTTTGCAATCTTTAAATCCTTGCTTTTTGTTCTAGTGAGCTAGATTTTATTGTGTACTTTATGTGGCCTAATTAGAGCATTGTGAGTCTGTAATCTGAAGGAATCAAAATCGCATACCACTTTGTTCTCATAAACAATGTGAACTTAGACTAGAAAAAAATAAACTGTCATATGGTAGGGGGATAAAGTGTTACTTTGGGAAGAGTGGCTACAGCAGGTAGATCCACATGCGGCTAATAAAATGTGAGTGAATGTACAGAAGCTAATGATTAATAGTGCACTCCTGAGGTTAATAGGTAAGTTGAAAACAGCTACAAAAAAGAACTATTTCCATTTCAACAACTCTTTCTACCGGATTTCTTCCTGACTTGGTAATATGCAGACATGAATAGAGCATGTGTTTTATGTTTCAAACCCTTAAAACATGTGCTGTGAGAATGTTTTGGATTGACTTTGCATATGTTTAAATTCAGGAAGCCGAAGAAAGTGAGGGCTCTGGTTCATCTGATGAAGAGGAAGAGTGGAGAAGTGACAAGAAAAGCAACAGTAATAGTTCTAGGTAAAAGCGAACAAATGAATTCAAGCTCTTACTGTAATGTGTTATACTTGAATTTTGGCGAGTTAAAAGTTGTATGGAAGTTCTGTTGTCCTTTGTATGTAATAATATTTTGTGGGGTACTGTACTGACACATTGCAATGTTATTGAACGTTCAATTTCACCAAAACATTTCTGTCTTTTAATGTATTTTCAAATCCTTTTGCTTTTTTGCTAGATGGCAATGAGAGAGGAGATAGTTTGGAATGTTTTTTATAGTGTATTTTGTTCTGCTGGGTTTTTGAGGGTGGGGATTTTTGTTTGGTTTTGTTTTCTAATAGTGCAGCAACAGTCAGTTGCTTGCTTTTTAAAAATGGTTAAAAAAAATCTTAATTTTGATAAGGTTATAGTTTTTAGAACTAAAGTTATAGATAATTTTAATCACTTCACTGTGGCTTTTTTAGATAATCTTTTTAGAACTCTGTAGTAGTAGAACTAAAAATTACAGAAGGAGAGAGAGAGAGAAAAAAAGCAGATGTGTACGTGTAATATTTGTATAACTGTCTTTAACCAAACACTACTTAAATTCTTTAATGTGTTCTTTAGGCAGGGCTCTTAACTAGTCCAGAATTTCATTGCACAACTTTCTTGAGTAAAAATACTGGTTTTAGAATCCACCAGACTTGAGAGTTTTTAAAAAAACATGTTTTGAATTACTGTGTTCCCAAAAAATTATGTTAAACATCAAGTGAAGTAACTGTTACAACAGGTCAAAGTAATTTTAATTCTTTTGATAGTGCTTTCAACAGCAATCTGTATCTTCAGCTACTTGTCTAAGAGAACTTAGCATTCTGAAATATTGACAGCTTGGTTTTACGTTTGTATTTTCCCTAACCCATCCACTACGGACAGTGATTCCTCAAGCAGATACTCTGACTGGATTGCTGATGCAGGGATTAACCTACAGCCTCCTGTACGGACTTCTCGACGGAAAGCTGTCAGATACTGCAGTACTTCAGAAGATGAAATGTCAGCAGAGAAAACATCTCCTCCAAAGAGAAGAAGAAGAAAAAGGA
This sequence comes from Aramus guarauna, assembly GCA_013400195.1. Classification (NCBI taxonomy): domain Eukaryota; kingdom Metazoa; phylum Chordata; class Aves; order Gruiformes; family Aramidae; genus Aramus; species Aramus guarauna. The sequence continues at coordinate 106,419 of VXBL01003636.1, forward strand.
GAAAAAAGCCCAGACCAAAAAAGCAGGAGGAGGTATACAGTTAATTTCTTCTACTCACTCTTTAATAAAATTCTCTCTTAGGTTTTCAGACCACTTCACCAGAAATTGTTAAAGTAATTGTTATTGCCATTGGACAAGGATATTGGTATCACTACATACAGTGTGCCCTTAATTAATTTGAGACCATTCCAAATGCAAGGTATCTGCTGATTTGTGTGGAAGAATTTGCATTCCAAGTGAAGTCATTTTCACTTTTCAAATAAAAAGGGTCCTTAAGGTTGCTGGTATCAAAGGGGAAATGTGATTTAATAAATAACTTTACAGAATATTAGACTAAAATCCTGTTAAACTGTCTGCTTTTAAGTAACGTATCTTTTTTGAAAACTTGGGAGATATAGTCACTGTATTTATGGTGGCCGTTTATGCTTGGGTTGAATTTTTAATTTTTTATAAGTTACAATAATGACTCTTTTTAGCAAATTTTTTAAGTTAATTTAAATAATTACCCTTTTTTTAAGTTGCAATAGCTATTATTTGCTATTTTCTGCCATGAAAGGGCAAAGAGGGTTTTTTTTAATGCTTGGGGTAAGTTTGGTATGTTTTTCTCTCCATCCATTCACTTTCTTACAAGTATTCTCAAAATTATATTTTTGCAACTGTTTTAATATGAATACTTACTGTGCAATATTTCTCATAATTTTTCATCTTCAAATAGTTTCTTGCAGCTTGATAATTTTTTTAAATTGGGCACTGAGACTGCCATAAAACTTTGTTTCTCTTAAGACCTGCATAACAGTAATCTTGTTCACTCAAGTCTTATATAGGGAAAAAAATGCTTAATATTAGTGCTACCAATACAGTTACAACTTGAGCAAAGCCTTGGAGGAATTTTGTTAATACGTTTTAGAAATGTACGTTAGTCTTTTATAAGTTAAGCTTTTTGTCTGCCAAATTAAAATGGAATGAGTTGTTTTGATGTCATGTCATCAATATATCCATTATGTCTAATTTTGATCTCTCTTAAATGTGAAGGCTAATGCTCCAACACAACCAGCAAACCTGGAAGTGTCATATGATTTGCATCCTCCCATTTGGATAACAGACACAGCTCTTCGAAGATCCCCTTTTGTTCCTCAGATGGGCGATGAGGTAGGAATACTGATTAAAAATCTTTAAATGCTTGTGTTAACTAACATTATTATAGTTACTAAATATAGAAAACATTTATTGTTTGAGTGTTTTTTTTGGTTGGTTTGTGATTTTCTTTAGGTAATATATTTCCGACAAGGACACGAAGCTTACATTGAAGCAGTTAGAAGAAATAACATTTATGAACTGAATCCACACAAAGAGCCATGGAGAAAAGTCGTCCTTAGGGTAGGTTTGCGTTGAAGGTACTGTGGGTTCAGTACTTGTAGTCTGTGAATGAAGAGTTGTATTACACTGTTTGCAACATACTGACTTATGAGGTTATGCCATTTCCCGTAATGTTTCCCTATGGAAATAATAGGGGAAAGTGTCTTCAATTACCAGAGCATCTTCACACAGTTACCTGTGGGAAGCCCAAATATAAATGCCTATGTTAAAATTGCCAAGTCTGCCAGACTGTATTCTGTTGAAATCTCAAGTACAGTTTCAATATTTTTGGCTTTTTGGATGTGGGTACATCTCATGTGCTTGGTTAACTAATGTTAAATTAATAGTTTTATGCATAGTCCAGAAGGTAATACTTGCTGAAATTGTTCTTACCTGTAGGATCAGGAATTGGTAAAAATTGTTGGAATTAGATACGAAGTTGGTCCTCCCACGTTATGTTGCCTCAAGCTTGCCTTTATAGATCATGCCACCGGAAAGCATACAGACAAATCATTTTCCATCAGGTACGTGCATCTTTTATTTTTCTGAAAAGTATTTAAAAATACGTTTCTTAAGCTTCTTCCTAAAGCCCTAAGGCGCATACATGAAAGGGATTATTTCTCTTATGTAGATACCATGATATGCCAGATGTTATCGACTTCCTTATATTACGTCAGTTCTATGATGAAGCTCGGCAAAGGAACTGGCAAGCTTGTAAGTGTGTTTTCTAAGTATTTGACTAAACGATTTTGAAATTGTTAATTTGTCCTTGGTTAATTGCTGAATATGCTGGATGCTACATGCTTGTAACTTCAGAGGTCTCCCTGGTACCTTAGGTCCCTCTGCCCCTTCGAAATTTGAGCCTACTAACTGCTGTACTAAGCTTTTTGGAGGGATTACCATAGATCTAAGATACTGTCCTCAAAACATATATTGAGACTCCAGTGTTCCTGTTTCTTCTTTTATAGCTAAGTAGCAAACTTATTTAGATTTTAGCACTTGTATTTTTTTGGTATAATAAGTTGTCTCATGCTTTACTGAGTATCAGTGGGTTTAGAACTTTAAACGGAAATACATTGATCAAAAGTTTTTCTAATTGTATGTAGAAGCATAGTTAAATAACTCTTCTTAGTAGAATGTCTGAGCAGACTTTTTTTGCTTTAGCTGATAGGTTCCGATCCATTATTGATGATGCATGGTGGTTTGGAACAGTGTTGGGTCAAGAACCGTATCAGCCTCAATATCCAGATAGTCACTTTCAGTGTTACAGTGTTAAGTAAGTATAAAAAGATTTTACATTTCTAATGTTAGTAGTGTGGATTGCCTCTTACACAGCTGGCTTATTGGTATGAGAATGTATAAATTGTTCAAATTATTTTACTGGTTCTATTATCACTTCTTAATGCTTTAAAGTTGCTAATCTAGCACAAGGTAAATATGTAATAACTTGTGGCAACTTTTAGTGAATAGTAATATGATAAAAGAAGTTATTGACCTCTTTCACATCATTTGCTAATCATTTTCTGTAATGATTAGTGCTGAATCTCTTCCACAAAGCAAGCAATGCAAATTCCCGTTTGTTTGGTTTTTTTATTATTCTTCCTTGATAATTGTTTTTGGATGGGGCATGCTGAATCTCTTCTGTTACTGACACGATCCTTGTGCATCAAGTTCTTACACTTCTGTCTTTTGCATTATAGTCCACAAGAGCAAGTGTATGTATAAGATGATCTCATGCTATCAGTTGAGACTTCTGTAGAGGATGTTTCCAAATGTTGCTCTCTCTTCATGCTTGGCACATGAATGTGAAGCCAGAACTTGAGTCTCTTCACTGCCCAGTGGTATTCGGCCATATTCCCTATTGTGTAGATCCCACTTAGAATTTCACCTTCTGATTTCCTGTTTGGGTGATATGTAGCTAGGTAACTGGCAGATAACGTAACCCTGTGTTACCTGTAACAGACAAATCCCTTTGACCAGTCTACTTGCCAGGAGATAATACTGCCTAGATGAAGTCACATAATATCAAGTGCATTGTTCAAAACACGGCAAATTGAGCAAATCAAGAGTATTACAGTAGGAAAAAGAAAAAAAAAAACCTGCTTAAACAGGAAAGGCCAGGAACATCTGAGTCAGACTGGTAACAAGATAGTTGGCCCCATACCTTCTTTACCAAGGCATGTTCTGAAAAATTACTCTGTACTATCCTCCCACGATGGTTTGATGGAAGTGGTGTTCCTGTGCACCTTCTCTTATATCAACAAAAACGTCCTTCATGCAAAGGAGAAGAAAGGTGAACAAAAATAACTCTGGACTTCAGTGTTCAGAATCAGGATATTGTCCTTGTCCTGTCTTTTCCAAGTTGTCTGGAATGGTTCTGGGATTTTGCTTGCTTTGTAATCCCTCAGCAAGGGAGGACTGTAAGGAAAATAATCAGTGAATACATAATATTCCAGTTTCTGTCATGACCAGAGATTCTTCCCATGTCTTTTACAGTATATTTGATATTCAGAGTTTTATTGTTAGAGGGCTTTTCATTTTTTTTTTCCCACTCAGAGGCTTTTGAACCTGTCACTCATCTCAAAGAAAGGAAGTACTTGTAGCTAATAGACAATTCTGTGAGACTGTCAAGATTGTGTTATATATTTTCATTCCTTGTTTTATCTGCTTTACTTGTCATCTATCCTGTTGACTTTTTTCCTTAGTGGAAAGGTGTAAGTAACTTCCAGATTGAAGTTCTTGCCTGTATGCTTTTGGCAACTGAATTTTCATTTTTTGTTTCTACATCTACAGTTAGCAAACTGACACTCTTGATGTGCCCTAAATAAAAGTGGCATCAACTTTAAGTCTCTACAACAGATCATCTGACCTTAAATGACTTCTTCACATTCCTGACAGTGATAAAGCTAAGACTGCTCCACATACAAAGCATCTATCAGTATGTGTGAATGCTTGTTTTTTCTTTCTGACTTAATTAATGAGAAAATAAATAGAGCTGAAAAAATGAAATCCAGACTATCTGTACATTGATTTCTTGCCCTCATTTCATTCTCCTTCGGACTCTTCTTTTACCTAAAGAGAGGATCTTGACAAACTAAAATGGTGCTGGATGCTCACTGACATCTTACTCATGTCCCAGGCATGAGGGGTAGTACGCTTGGAGCGTATCTCCTGCAGGTGATGTAGAGGTAAAAATATCAAGTTACTGGCGAGTATATTTTCCCTTGTTTTGTAAAATGAGGTGCAGATTAAAAGTCCACTGAATGCAGATACTAGTATGAAAATACAACTAAATTACATTTCAAAGTACTAAATTTTGTCTGTTGGATAGCTCAGACCCTTTGATATGCTACTATGGGGAATATATGCTACCTTACATATGTTTTGTTATGTTACTACAGTTGTTCCTTAAGAGTAAGTTTAGATGGGGTTTTTGGTTGTTTTCTTGGCCAGTTCAAAATCAGGTTTCCAGTTACAAAAAAGAGTCTATAGCCAGTTTCCTAGGTGCTAAAGGATTTCCTGTGAATGCTAAAGGATATTTCAGTATTTTAATGCACCATCCTTTAACAGAGGGAAGTGTAGAGCTGCTTTGAATTTAGCTTAATAATTGAACAGGTAAGGAATGCAGTGCTCTTTAAAGAGTGCTTTCCGAAGAGATCTCTTTAAAGATATGTGCTGCTTTTATAGAGAATGTGACTGTTCTACCTTGACTCACAAACAGCTCTTCTCTCTAGAGAAGATTCCTAAGATATGAATGTGAAAATGTCTCGAGTGTTTTGCAGGTATAGTTAGGTTTTGCAACTTGGCTGGGTCCTTAGCTCTTTTTGTAAATACAGTCCTTTGTTCAAGACTCCTAAGTCTTGTCTATCCAAGAATTCAGTAGCAGTAGCTTCCTAATTTGCACTCATATGGTTTATACATTGGATGGAAAAAAAATTTAAATTTTTTTAAATTACATCTGTTTAAATGAGAAAAAACACAAATGGTTGTGACTCTTGTCTTATAAAAACTGCAATATGCTGTATCTCTTCTTCACTCAGGATATGTGTTATGGTGCTTTTTGAGATTGTAGAATTTTGTTAATCCAGCTGAATTTGAGGATCTGCAGTTGTTCTTTGCCACTTCTGAGACAAAGAGCTTTATAGGAATAGAAGTGCTTTTTATTTTATACCAGAAACAATATTTGAAAGTTTGTTTCAGAACACTCAATGATGGAGAGTGTGGGGAAACTACATTTGAATGACATGAAGGGGAGTAATTGCCATGTAACTTAATTGAAAGTCTTTATCAGTAACCAGGTTGTCACACACTTAGGAATCATCTCAAATTATCACCATCACTGTTGCATAGATAATAAATAAATAGAAGATGTATAAATTGAATGTTTTGTTATTTTATTGGCCAGACAAAAATAGATATTTGTGTTAGAAACAGATTTATATATTATTAAGTTGCGTTACACGGATGAATGGAGCATAAGTGGAACTAAAATGGGGTTTAATCTGTACTAAACTGTATTGATAAGTCTTTCTTGCAATACTATGAGGTAGAATATACATTTATGAATACCAGCAACTGAGATATTGTAAACTGGGGAGCAGAACTCGGTAGATGAATCTTCAGAACTCTGTTAGTTCGTAAACGTCAAACAGGCTGAATGTCGATGGATCCAAGTTTTCCTAAGTCAATGAGTAATCCAAAGTAATAGCGAGGTGCTCTTGCCTGAGCAGAGTTTTAGTTATAAAATGAGGATGATCATCTCAGTTTTCAGTTCGTTTGAAATAAATGCATGGGAGGTATTAGACCAAATAGCAAAGTTTATTAAGTCATAAGAAATAGACAGCATTCACCTAGGCATTTGAAGAACTCTGATAGGAAACTCTTGGCAAAGTTGAAAACTGTCCTACAGCTGCACCCTGTGCTAGAGGACTGGCAGATTGCTATTTTAACTCCTGCCAACAGAAAAGGCTCTGGAGGGAGATTGGGGAACTGCAGACTGGTAATTTGACTTCAATTTCTGATAGGTGCCTATAATAGAGAATAATACTATTGAGCATAAGGATAAACCCAGCTGTAAGAAAGAGTCAGCACTGCATCTGAACAGGGAAGTTCTGCCTCTCTACCCCTTTTGAAGGTCTATGACTTTGTTAGTAAGCATATGAATAAAGTGGACAATTGACAGGGTATATTTGGATTTTTTTAATTTTTTTTTAAGAAGCCCTTGACAGGATTTCTCTTCAGGAGATGTTTTAGAAACTAAGATGAAATAGGATTGGAGCAAATACTTCTAAGTTGAAAATTGGTTAAAGGATAGAGTGCAAAAGAGTGGTTGTTAATGATCATATTTCAGGCTGGAGTAGTGGGCTCCCCTAGGAAGTGGTTCTGGAACCAGCTTTATTCAGTGGCCTTCTAAGCCTCTTGGAGAGTGTGCAAAGTGCAATATCCAAGGTCTGTAAATATCCCAAGTTATTTCAGGTAGTAGTCAAATACTACCTTAAAGGTAAGAACTTCAGAACGACCTCATAAAACTGGCTAAAAAAGTGCCAGATAATTTTCAGTGCAGATGTATGTTAGGTAGGACATCTGAGGGAACAATGGACTTATTTGTGCTTATATGACATGGAGCTCATTCGTAGATTCAGCTGAAGACAGAAATGCTGAGGTAGTCATTGGCAGTTCTCAAAGTGTCAGTTGTGTGTGCAGTGGCAGCTACAACAACTAACAAGATGTTGGGCACCATCAGAAAGAATATCTAGGACAAAAGAGTGTTGTTCACTGCTTTCTAGCTCTGTGGTGTGCTGATATCTTAATGTATTTTGGGTCTTGGCATCTAAAGGAACACATAATAACTTTGGGAAAGGCATGGAGAAGGGCAACTAAAATGATTAAGAGTATGTATCAGATGCTTTGTGGGTTAAGACTGAAAAAATGTGACTCTTCAGGTGGAAGAGAAAGGTGAAAGGGGTATGTTCATAATTCACAAAATCATAAAGGTGATAGGCAGAGTGAATAGAGAATTATTTATTATTCACCAAATTCTGTAATGGCAGAACTAGAGGTATGTGTTGAAATCTATAAGGGAGTTGTTTAAACAGATTTGGGTTTTTTAACACTGGGGGTAGTGAATTTTGAAAATACATTTACACAGGAGGCTGTGGAAGCAGTATTAGCAGGTTCAAAAAGGTGTTAGACAAAAACAAACAGATAGCAAAGAAACAGGATAATCATGAATACTGGAAGTACGAATAGAATGGACTTGTACGGGATCATACAGTTTCCGTAAATAGCATCTCCCAATAATAGTCTCAAAGACACATATTACTGGTCTGACTGGACCAGTAAAGTTTTAAGCTCTGGCATTTCTTATCTTTTGAAATACCAAAATCTGTTGGCATTTTCTGGGGTGTTAAAAACATGTAAAAATCTGCCCAAATGTGGTAGGATTTGGAGAGATCTCAATTCATACCTAATAGTTAAGTATCAGAGTGTCTATACACACTATCAGTATCAACTATGTTTGCCTTTGCTTCTTCTTGGTCCTTACTTAACTTTAGTTCCTTCATTTTATACCTACTCTTTTCTTTGCCTTAATGTGGTATGCCTTATATAATGGCATGTTAATATACCAAATACCTCATTACTGTTCTCTGAAACATTCCACAGACTTGCACAGCTCCTGTTGTGGTTAGCAAAAAAATCCTCTCCCCTGTGTTTTTTTTTCTCTTATCTTCCCCTTGATGTTGTTAATCTCATTTTTCCAAGAGTATGACTTATGTTCTTCTGCAACTTCTTGATATACAGGCTTTGTAAAATTGATTTTTTTTTATATTGGGTAAGCTGCATATAGCCAAATTCAGGAACACAATTTTAATTTGAAATTCATTAAGAAGAGTGTTTCCTTTTTGCACTGTGACAGCTGATTGTTACCGAATGCTTTTATTTATATACATGTTTATACAGTATATTTTATTAATACCTAAAAATGTATGTGATTTAAATATGCTTGGAGGGAATACTTGTGAGTCAAGATAACTTTAAATTATTATTTTAATTTTTTTACCTTGGTGAATCAGATGGGACAATGGTGAAATTGAAAAGCTTAGCCCGTGGGACATGGAACCAGTTCCTGATAATGGTAAGTAGAAACTTACCTAATAAAACAGTTAATGTGCTTCTCCCTCTTTCCAGTTTATTCATAGTGGACCTTAGATGTTTGCTATCTTCCTTGCAATTCTTGCCAATAAGTCATCCGAGCACAGTATACATTGTGCATATCTGCTTAGCAGATGGGACTGATAGGGTAATAGTTATCCTTTAAATTACAGAGAATATCAGCAGGGTGGTTTTGTGCATCTAAGCAAGAAAAGTTCTTAAAGACAGTCTTACCTCAGATTTGGTGAAATACCTTGTTTTTTCCTTTGCATCTTCCAGAACAATTTTGAAGGAAATGCTTAAAATGTGTAGCTCTGGCTTATGCAATAAAACCTGCTACTTCCAAATGTCAAGTTCAAAAACATCTCAAGTTTCAAAAAAATAGCTTGTTGTAATACATTATAATATAAGGGGATGGGGGAAGAATATGTATAAAATAATTTCCAGCCAGCAAATCCATACTGCATATAGTTTTAAACCAGCATTTTATAAAGTTCAAATCCAAATTAACTCTAAATTAAACAATTAGATTCCTGGTTTGTCTTACTCTATTCAGTTTTCCAGTGCTTGTCAGTACCAGCTGGGTGGAGGGGGGGAAGTTTGTGAAATACTGAGAGACTAGTTACTGAATAAACTCTCAAAAAGATACTAACTTTTCTTAATAAGCCTTTCTGGTGTCTGGGAAACAAAGGTTACACTCTATTTTTTTTCTTAAATATGAGTATATTGTACACGTGGATGTTCTCAGTAGCCACCTGACTGTCTAATCTTCAAGGTGTTAGCTGGTTACTTCAGTCATATCTTGTGATGACAAATTCTGCAAAATGGTCTGAAATCAAAATGTGAATTTGAAATCTTTATACATTTCCGTTTATAGAAAACAAGTAACCAGCAGGGTTTTGGTTTTACACACACAGATTTAACTGAAACATTCCATTTTTTATCACCACTGTCTGTCTCCTTCTAATATACAGAAGCTTTTCTTATTCATTGTGTGTGTATTGGTTAATGCTTCCCATATATGTCACCGAGAGACTGTCATATTATTGTTAGAGGCTCACAAGCCTTACATGTGACCTTAAGTCAGGATTTATTTTGTTAACAGGACAAATTGATACAATTTCTTCTGAATGCTGTGTACTATGGTTTTAGTTGCTTTTTTTTATCACTGTAGTAGTCATCACTTCTTCCTCCTATGGATTGAAATATAAAGAGTAGTGTTCTCAACCACTTGTTTGATAGTGTAAAGGAACTAGCATTCTTGAAATTGCTACACTTGCAATGTAATGATAGAGACATCCTACAGATGCCAATTTAAATCTGGATACTGTTACATGTGTCTAGTAAGTTGTTACTTTGCCATTTTAAGAGCTTAAGGTTTGATTGATCGGAGGAGCTAGGACTTTACTGTAGGAAAACTGTGAAGGGACAGGAAAACAAACAAAAAAACCCCCTAGTGTCTTTTGTGGACAAGGTCAAAGAATTGAGAAAAACATCCTCTGAACAGGTCAAGGATAAATACCACAGCAGCCACTAGGATAGAGAAGGAACAAAAATTGTCTGAAAAACAATCCGGAACTCCTTATTTTCTACCTTTCTTTGCAGGCAGAAAATATCACTCTAGGGAAGTAAAGCCCTTGCAGAAAGGTTTTGTGCATTTATAGAAAGCATTATTATGTTAACAATATAGTATAAAATGGGTTAAACCCCTTCTCTTTTGCTTTCTCTTCCTTTCTTCAATTGAATGACTTACAGATCAAACTGAAATTCCACCTTGCGTTTGCCACTCTTCTCTCAAAATATGTCTTCTTCATTCAGTTTACTAAGATACATGTATGGGAAAAGAACAGCACTGAAGTTGGACTAACTAGCAGGTCACAACTTTAATTTGTTACCTTTTGTATCCTGCAAGCATAAGTTTTGTCTCATGATTGTCAAGATCCAGTGTCAGATGTCAAACTCTTGTCCAGGAGAAAGCTGTCAAGACCAGGAAAAGCTGTTGCATATAGACCTGAAAGTTCAGTTTTCAGCAGCCTGCTCACTAAACCACTGTTGGTGTGAACTGGCTGTTGTGTACTTTACGTACTGCAACACTCCTTCTGGGGGGTTCAGCTTTCTGTCACCCCTTTACCATATGGTCATTCTATATCTATCTATCTATATGTAACATGCCAGGAGTTACAGCAAGTCTTCTGTGTCACATGCACCAGAGTGCTGCAAAGAACACAAAGCACAGATCCTTACATACTTGTTGAGAAGGAGAGAGTTTTATTTTAGTCTGTCATTCTGCTTTAGTTGTTACTCCTGCAGGAGAAAATCCCTCTTGAGCACTTACACAATGGAGTACCAGATACCAGACGAGGAGTTCTTGAGACAACCCTGTGTAAGCACAGAAGCATTACTTGCTGCTTTCTCTTAGTGTTGTCCTCAGCAAGTTTGGTTGCAGAATTTGTTTCGGCTCAAAGATGAGTTAGAAGGATCATCTGAGTGAGCCACCTCTGCCCCTTCACCTTCTCCTAGCACCTTTTTGTATTTTACCCATTTGTTTATTGAACTGCTTCATCTTTAGTATTATTTAGTAACTCTACTATTATTTAGTATTAGTGGGTAAAAAATACTGTTAGGGCTCTGTCAATGCAATAATGAATGGTGACCTAGAAATGGCTTTGGGTTATTAAGACTAACCCTTTTCAGGTGAAGAAAAAAGTAGTCCTTTTCATAAACTTAGGAGATCCCCCACTAAAGCTTGCGTCGTTGGTTTTGTGTTTGTTTTTGTTTTTTTTTTTCTCTTTTTCTCTACAGTACTTGTTGCTGAGATGTATTTTTATAATTTGTATGCAACATATTAATGGATTACAGTCATCATAGCACTATCCTTTTTTTTGCTTTCATTTTTTAATGGACAGACTCTTGGATGCTAATAGAAGTTACTACTGTTAGTTTCTAGCTATAAGCCTATGTGCTTTATACAGTTTAATTTTATCTGCTAATAAAAAGTAATTTATCTGCTAATTCCCGTTGTCCTAATCAGCATGAAGAAGTGATGTTGCCTACCCACCCACAGTGTCTGATCAGGAGCCTTCACATGCTTGTTCCTTTTCAAGTGCTCAAATGAAATGAGAAACATAGTTTTTCAAAAACAATGAAAGTGCAGAAACTGCAGATGTACTAAAAACAATCTGAGTTGAGGCGGAAAGCCATCCAAGGATAATACAGTATCTACTCAATCATTCTGCATTAACCAGTTTGCATTAGTCTGTGGAAGTGTGCCTCTTTTCACAGGACCATACACTGCAGCTTCATATTTCTACTGGTTCTTATTGCTTTGAAATTATTAATCTGCCATGTTAAAAACAAGTATTTTTTAAAATGTCCAAAAGACCACAGCTGTTAATACCAGGAAGGATGTCACAAAGTGTATTGCCTGTCTTGCACGTTTAAAGGTTGAGGGCACAAGTTGACTCATTAAACTAAGTTGCAATCCTATGAAGTTTAGGGTGTGCATTTAAAACAGAAATATATAAACAACTCTTCTGAGTTCAAGTCCTTTAAGTCTAGTGCTTAGATAAAGAGAGGAAAGCGTCCTCTGGAACTGTAAAAAAGGCAAATAAAGGATATCCCCACTGTTGTAGGCATTTTGTGTACTACTTTTCCCCATAGTCCTCGCATCAAACTCCACTTTAAGACAAGAAAATTTTTTGTTGGTTATGAGCACATGGGTATTTAATAATAATGAGTACTTAACAGTTTATCTTGTTTTGTGGTTTTTACTTCTTACCCTTTCCTATTTGCTATCACTCTTCAGTTGATCAGCCTGAAGAATTAGGAGCTAGTGTTTCCGTGACTTTTGAAGAGGTGGAGAAGCTACTATACAGACCCCAAGAAGGAGAGTGGGGGATGAGATCTCGTGATGAAGCATGTGAACGGATTATCAGTGGTATTGATCAGCTTCTCACTCTTGGTGAGCATGTAATCTAAGCTTTAGGTAGTTTTCTCCTAACATTACATTTATAAGCAGGTCCCTGGAATATCTGTGGCATCCTTTAAAAATTCCCTATGATAATGTACTGTAAATCTGCACATAAAAAATGTGAGCAGCTTTGTTTGTCTGTACTGAGATTTTTATATTTTTATACATCTTAGGTTTTATCAACAATAATTACATATAAAAATTGTGCCAGGTGTTCAATTGCTTTCTGCATACAAGCCTTGAAATAGTTTAATTAATCTTGCTGTTTCTTAACAGACATTTCAGCAGCTTTTGCTGGTCCAGTCGACCTGTGTACCTATCCCAAGTACTGTACTGTGATTGCTTATCCAACAGACCTGAACACTATTCGGACAAGACTGGCTAACCGATTTTACAGGTTAGTACTAGCAGTAGAAACAAGGGAGAATGAGGCCTTGAGTTTATACATTGTGCAAAGTGTACAAAGTGTGTACATTTAGAGTAAGAACAATTACGATTTTTACAAACATTCTGAAAACCAATGGTCCCGTACCTGAATTCAGCATTACTGGTGTTTTGTAGCAGGGCTCTGATGCTTGTTAACTGCAACATTATATTCTTTTTTATTAAGTTTCTTAGCTCTTAAGAAAACTGATTTCAGCCTATATTTGTACTGTTTTCAGAGTTACAATAAACACTGACATTCTTTCTTTGAGAAATTTGCTATTTGAAATCAGTAAATATTTAAAAAAAAAAAAATGAAGTTTTACTTCATTGCTGAAGACTTAATTCAGATTTTGAAGTGCTGTGTGTCAGTTACTTTGAACTTGAAGAGGGTTAAGTTCTTAAGCACTTGAAACTTTGAGAAGTGGGCTCAAACACAGAGGTAAAATGTTAAATATTACCGCTGGTGGTTTAAATGATAAAAACTTATGGTAGAGAAGGAGGAAAGAAACTGAAGTGTAGCAATGATAAAGTTCTGATTTGCTTGATGTGCTGGTTATCCATAGCTCTAAAAGAAATTTAAGGGTGTTCTTCATCTGGTCTTGCATTCAATGTGTCTGTAAATACAGTGAAGAGACATTAACAGTTGTTTTCCTCCTACGTGAGACTAAAGTAATGTCTTGGAGAATAGTTTGGGTGAAGAGCTGCAAACTTGGGGTATCTCTGCTTCACAGTTATAAGGAATTGGAAAAATGAATGATCAAAATGAAATTACATAGTTGTGCTAGCTCATTTCTATCAAGTTACAATTCAATTTGTAGCAGTTTCTACAAATCTTTCGTCTTACAGAGGGCACTGCTTGGACTGGTACTCAAAGCAAGGTATTTGAGGGAAGACAGAAAAGAATACCATAGCTGAGATATCTTTAAAAGTATAATTAGACCAAGGTTCTTGTCACTCTTTTTTTAATTGCTTGTGCCTTGTGTTTATTTGTTAAGAATTGCTAAAGCTCTACACAACTTGCGTTCCATTTGACAGGGTTTTTTGACAAGCAACTTCTCATGTTTCCAGAATAAATGTTATAATTTACAGTGGTGGTTCAATAGTACTTTTCCCCCTCCTTTTTGAATAAGGTCAAACGTAAGCTTTTTAAAAGATGCATGTGTTTTTAAAGGATCTGGGGAATCCACAATCCTCAGTATTATTTCAGTATTACTTTATGATTTTGTGGTAACAAATGCTAGTGCTTACTTGGCTAGATGTATTAACTGAATTTTAAGAATGAAACCAAAGTGTCCTAGAATTTCACAAACTTTCTGAAGATAAATTATCAATAATGAGCTGGAAAATGAGTAAAGATGTGCATTGTTGGTTTTGCTTCCTTGAGTGTGTGTGCGTATACATATATGTACACACATACTTCAGTTTTTCATGTGAATTAAAAGTTTGAGACTGGTCTAATGAGACTTAAAGGACATCTGTCAATCTAATGTGAACAGAAAATTACTAAGATATAATTTGTGCAGTTTTTAAGCTTTTCAGCTTAGTATTAAAGTTGCAATGTTTTTTTTTTTTAATTTTAAGGAGAATCTCTGCATTGGTTTGGGAAGTAAGATATATTGAAAGCAATGCTAGGACCTTCAATGAACCTGGGAGCGCTATTGCTAGAGCTGCAAAAAAGATCACTACCCAGCTCTTAAAGTTTATCAAGTAAGTGGCATTTTAGTGTAAATAGTACTTGAATACTCATGCTCTTAAAGAGTGGGAGAGTATACACATCTTAATATCCCTTTGTTGTGAATCCTACTTCTTTTGATTTCTTACAATTTTTCTGTCACTGCAGGACAGTTATGTAATTCCTTTTGAGTATTATCTTAACCAGGGAAATACTTAAATGTTCAGCATAGAGACTAACTTTTTTCCCTTGGTAGCATTCACTGTTATTTATAGTATCAAAATGTCACTTGATGTGAAAGTAGCTCAACCTACAAAAGTAAGTTCTGTGCTGTCTAGCACATGTGTAGAAGTTGCTGTTGCAGCTTGTCTCGCTTAGTTCAGTTGAGAGGTTTATTTTTGAAAGAAGTTAAGGCTGATGGTCTTCCTGCAGGTAGATCAGGCTTGAAGATCCCTTTCAAATCCCTAATGCTAATTTCCCCCTCCTCCCCTCACTTCTTCTGAAATGCACAGTATTGCAATTTTTCAGATGTAATGTTACTTTGTTAATAAAATTGTCCCGTGATTTTTTCTTTTTTTTTTTTTTTTATATTCTTAAACTGGAAGACAGTAACTATGTGTAGCTTTTGGTTGTGGCTGGGTTTAATCTAGGAAAAAATAGCTGTGTTTTTGCTGTTCCAGTAACAGAGGTTTAATTGCATTACAGTGATCAGGACTGTACAAACATTTTTGAACTATGTAGCACAACAGATGATGAACAAGATTGTCTTGATGCTGATCCGGTAAGTTGTTTTGTGGATAATTCCAATAATGTCCAGTGGTAAGAAAATACCACCAGCCTTTAAATATTTTTGGTAAAATTGCTCAATTGTTTTCAGAGATATCTGTGTGTATTTATGCATTTACATAGCTAATATAAACATGGAATACATTATGAATGTGGGGAATGATGTGAGGAGATGCTTAAATACTGACAACTCAATACTATTTTAATAAAGAAGTATAATGAATATGCATTTTGTACTATGACTGTGTGCCATCAACTAGAACAATTCTTCCGTGTTTTGTGAGTGGCATTGTATTTCTGAAGCATGTTAATGTGCAGTAATGTAATATAAATATTTCAAGAGTACATGATATTTATCTTTCATCGTATTTCTAATGATATGCATCTGGCTATTTCCAAGATCAAAATTGTCATTCATATAGTCGTAAATCCTAAAAGCTGGCAAGTTGTACAACTTTTGCAGTGATGCTTTGGCTCTGAATTTCTCTGTATACCGCAATATGAATCATGCATCAGATTTGCATGCCTCATTGAGAATTTAATAAAGTGCATTTATCTTAAATCTAATAGAGGTAAATGTATGTTACGCAGTGAATGCTATCTGCAGTGCTGTGTGTTTATCAATAGCGTACCTAAAACTGCCCAAACAGATGTCTTTTTCATGTTTTGATTTATACTTTGGCATTTTTACCACAAGTAACTTGATCACGAGATGTCTTTTCCTAAACTCAGGATGAGTTTAATGACATTTATTATCAGTGAATTGTATTACTGATAATCTTTAGTCATTGAGATTCAAAGCTGATGGCTATCTTCTCATTGCAGTTTCTGGTGGCGGTTTTTGCTTTGTGTTAAAAGGACAAGAGTTGGCGTTGAGAATCTTCAGTGTTGCTGTCTAGGATCTTGCTTTCCAAGTCTTCTCCAGTGCTGTGTTTTATTTTTTTATATGCTCATCTTCTGTCTTATTGAGAGAAATTAGAATTTAAAAAATCTGTTTTTACCACAGTATCAAATCTAATGACACTTTGTGTACCCATTACCTATTTTTTCATACATAACTTTTAAGATGATTGATTTTTATTTTGTGCAGGATGATGAAAAATGTCTTCCAAGAACATCATATAGAAGAAGAAAAGTGAGTTGGCTAATCTTTACCATATATATACCCAAATCAGGTCTGGCAGGAAAAATTAGTCAGCAGACTGTATTGAAATTCTGTGGGAGTGATGCTTGGTTTTATAATGATCATGGAACAGATTTTTTTTTCTGATGGTATTACGGAAGTAAAAGCTTTGTTTAAATGGATCTTTGCTGTTTTAATGCTTCTATACTCATTTCTGTAGAGGTGTCTAGGAAAATCTTGCTTACGAGTTTGATACAGTGCTGTTCAGTGTAACAGTTTTCAGTTACCTGTATGATACTGAAATAAAAGCGTTACTCAGCTGAGATGCTGGGGAATAAATATTTTGAGTGATGGATACTATTCAAATCTTTTGAGAATAATTTGGTATCAGAAAGTATATTTTTGTGTGCCTTAATTATTTAGTATTTAAAAAAAACTTGAAAGATAGTAAAGGAAAATCTAATAATTTGTTTGAGTTTATTAATTGAGATTAGAAAAAAATCTGGTGGTAGTATAGTGCCCATTTTGTTATAAAACAGTATGTTTGGAAGTGCATCTTCTTGCTGCAGAAATAATTCCGGACATATTTTCAGGTTTAGTTCTTCTTAGTATTTTTCAGTAATGCTTTTTTCTAATTTTTTCCCAAGGGACGAGGCTTAAAAAAAGGAAAAAGTGTGAAAACTGGCTATGATGAAAACTGTTGGAAGAAGCAGTGTATGGAACTGGTGAATTTAATTTTCCAGTGTGAAGATTCTGAACCTTTCAGGCAGCCAGTTGATTTGGATCAATATCCTGTAAGTTGTTCTTATTAACCTTGTAAAATATAAATATTTGGTTTTTTTCTTTTAGCATTTGGTAACATTGCTCTTGGAACTATTTGTTTTTTTTATGGCTTTAGTCCCAAAACATCAAAAGAAATGTGCTTTGCTCTGTGCTTAGTACTGCTTAGAGCTGTATGCTCTACTGAATCAAGGTAACATCCGTCAAAATATTGACACATAAGACAAAATAATTGTAGACCAGTGGTGGTGTCTACAAATATCCTGATACCTTAAATATGGTTTGAAAGCACTCACAATCTTTTTTTTTTTTTCTTTTGCTTGCTTTCTTACCGTCCCTCATGGGAAATTATTTTAGATGAAGTTCTATGTTCTTAATTAAAACTAGTTTATTGAGTGACAATCCACAAAACTTGTTTACTGGGCCTGAGCTATGAACTTGATTTGTTCCTTTTCTTTCTCTTAGTTGTTCACAGTATTCTTGCTACGTCTTTGGTCTCTTTTTGTCTAAAAACCTAACAAACTTTCAAGGAAAAAGTCTTCTTAACAAGCATGCAACTGTTTTCCTATGGACTTCATATCTTGAGTTTCAAAAACATCTTGAGGTTCTCTAAACCTCATTAACAGGAGAGAAAGATAGAGGTGTTTTGATTTGTTTTTGGTCTGCTGTTTTGTTTGTGGTGTTGGGTTTGTTTTTTTTTAAACCAGAACAGTTTGTTTCTCATAGTAAAATGCACAAGGGAAAGGATTATATGACCATTTACAGCAGTCTCATTTTGATTAACAATAAAAACGTTGATGTGCATGTTATTGTTACTGGGTAGTTTTTATTGTGGAAACTCAGGAGAATTAAAACTGGAAATCTCTATGTGCAAGCATGTGACATTGTATCAACTTATGATCTTCAGCAATTCTGAAGAATGCCCTCAAAATGAGTGAGAGTTTCTATGGGATAATGTAGTGGAGACTTTCAACTAGTCTCAGCAAAAATGTTTTCTGTGTTCTAGGTGCTTCTGTTTTCAGTTGATGGTTAAGATAATCTGTGGTCATCTTAGCTCCCCTTAAATTATAGAAATAAAACTCAAAATTGTTGTTTTCCCTTACCTTCTTGAATCTTTTTTTTTTTCCCATGTGTTTTGTCTAGGATTACAGACATATTATAGACACTCCAATGGACTTTGGTACAGTGAAGGAAACTCTGGAAGCTGGAAACTATGACACTCCAATGGAACTGTGCAAAGATATAAGACTAATATTTAGTAATGCAAAATCTTATACTCCAAACAAAAAGTCAAAGGTAGCTGTTAATATTGGGGGGGTTATGCTTGTCTTAATGAAATGAGGTATTATTTTGGAATCAGTTTGTTTATCAGTACTTTTGATAAAGCTGCTTCTTGGATAGATAGTGGGGAGAAGTATGATGAAAATATTTAATATATTCATTTCTTGTTTATCTAGTCTTACATTATGTGCCATGCTTTTTCCTTTCTGTACAGTTTTTAATTTTAGAAATGTTATTCTTGGATGAAAGGTTCTGTTTTTAATATAAGCCACTTCCTTACCTAGATTTATAGTATGACCTTGAGATTGTCAGCACTATTTGAAGAGAAAATAAGAAGAATTGTTTCAGATTTCAAAAATGGTCAGAAACAGAATGAAAAACTGCGAAGAAACCAGAGGTATACCAGAAGATTTCATAATCAAAGCTCAGTGCAGCATCCTACCAAAATGCTCAGGTAACCAAATTATGAAGATGTAGAGATATATCACAGCTGACTAATATTCACTGTCATATTTAGTCTATGAAGAAGAGAACAATTAGTTTATTAAATGGTTAGCTAACTCCAATAGGACCTTTTGTAATTACTTCTCTTGCAGTAGGAAAGACACAAAAAAAGGTGGGGTTTTTTGTAGTGTAAAACCAGCTGTGAAGGAGCAAAGGGACTGGAGAGTAGAAAAGGTTGGGGTTTTTGCTTTTGTGGTTTTTTAAATATTTCAGTCAGGAAATCAATATTTAGCCTGACTGAAATAATGAGGAATGAAACAGATTTACTTGCTGTGTATGTTGCAAAGCTGCCTATATTATGTGGTTTATCATGTGCAGAAGAAAGTCCTATGGAATTCATAGAAAACTTCACTTACTGTAGTATTCTGTTGGTAGCTAGATATGCCTTTTCCCTTTTGAAGGAAAACAAGCTTTTGACACAACTGCTGGTTGTCATGATTAACTCCCATATTCTTAATTTGCATATGGGATGAAGTGAGACAAAAACCCAAAAGCTAAACATGGTAAATTGTTGAAACTGAGTTTATACATTTCTGATACTGTCTAGCCTTCTCTGGCACTGAAAGAATAGGAGTAAGAGTTTTAAGAAGAAAAAAAAAAATCTAAGAATACATTTTTGCCATATTTGGTTTTCTTCTCTTAAAATTTCAGTGGATTGCTTCTACATTTTCAAATTCTAGTATCCATATGTGTTGGATTAAACTACAGGTATACCTGACAATGAGCTTTAAGCTTTACTGTGAGTATTGCTGGGGTTCTCATTTCTTCCCAGAGAAATAAACACACACATATCAGGATAGGCAGAAGTTTTCAAATGACACTTCTGCTTGTATCTGAAGAATTGTATGTGACTTGTTTACAAGTCAGTGGTGCTCAGCATGACTGAGATTTGGGACTAGCAAGACGAGCGTATAAACCTTGTATGCCTAGAAAAACCTGCAACTGTAAGCAACCAACTGACAAAATAGTAGTTCTAAATGGGAAAAGTGATTTATCAGAACTGCATGTAGCACTCTAGCACATACAGTAAGGAA
This sequence comes from Aramus guarauna, assembly GCA_013400195.1. NCBI lineage: Eukaryota > Metazoa > Chordata > Aves > Gruiformes > Aramidae > Aramus > Aramus guarauna. Next base: position 126,503 of record VXBL01003636.1, read on the forward strand.
GAATCAAATTGGCGAGTTTCTTTACAAACATGCATTTTATTTTAGATGGTAAACTTTAAAGATACACCTTCTTTTGTGTCTTTAGAACTCAGTTTACTGTGGAATAATGTTAGTGTGCATAGCACTTAGTTTGAGGCTTATGTGCAATTAACAAGAGACTGGGAATTCAACAGAAATTGAGGCTGCTGTTGCAATTTCCTGGTAAACAATAAGAAGACATTGTTTTCTAGAAGGCATTCAGTATTAATGTCTTTGTTTCTCAGAGCAGAGAAAGAATGTCTCCTCTCGTATAACTTCACTAGAAGTATAGACTATTATTTTAATGAAAGTACGTGATGCTTATCTTTGTCAAAGTTAAAATTGTCCCACATGATTTTAGCTCACAAATATAACTACCCTTCCATAAATCTAAAATCGTACCGCATACAGTTAGTTAAACTTTCAGAGAGAAGTATTGCTAAATACGTAATTGCCATTATTTCTCATAGTTCTACAACCTGTGTTGCTTTTCCTTCTTTCCCCTTTCACTAGAAATTTGAAGCAGAAACCATTAAAGTCTCAGGCAAAAATTGAATCTGAGCAGGAAGATTCTTTTACTCAACCTACCTCAAGCAGAGCCGCCTGTGTTGCAAGCCATAAAATGAATGCTAGCAATTACAACCATAGTTCCTCTGGTGAATCTTCTGATTCTGCATGCCTGGCATCCTTTGAAAGGAATGGAAAAGCTAGATCCACAACACTAACAAATCGTTCTGCATTATCATCAGGTCAGAAATGGAATCTGTTTCAGATGAGGATTTTCATTTGGTCTTATCTATGAATTGTCCACTAATGTCTCCTTTCCCTTATAATTGCTGGAATTTGCAATTGCATTCTAAATTGTAAAATGAGGTTTACATTTTTAATATGAAAATTTTTTGAGACAAGATCTCTGTGCAAGGGTGGTTTGGTTTTTGCGGAATACAGAATTTTGTATGTTTTAATGAATTTTGGTCACTTACTATATTATGGAATGTTATAAAAAGATCTGTGTAGTAAAATAGACATTTCTACTTTAAAATCCCATAGAATGCAGTAAGTTTACTTCACTTCTATTAATGAAAAAGCTTGCATCTAAGTGGAAATCTATCAATAGGATAATTTGCTTTTTAGAGGCAGTGCTGTCTTGGTTGTATATCCATGTTGCAGTCAAGTGGATGGTACTCTTTTTTTGCAGCTTTTATATGGGGATTCACAGCAAAGCTGAGTTGAGTAAGATTGATGATGATGAAAAGTTGACCTGCTAACTACATGCTTACTGGATGGTCTTAAGTCTTACCAAATACAATGATAGAATTTCTTCATTTCAAGCAGCTGTTCTAGGAGAGGTTGTAGTGAATGGTTGACTCTTATTTGAGAGGAAAATGCACTGTGTTTGATAAATGGTACTATATAAAATACAGGTTATACACCCATATATGTTACCTTTTAAGATATTCATCCAAAATTGGCAAATGACAGAAGTTCCCCGAGATATAAAAGCGTTCCTGTCTTTTCCTTCTTCCCCTACACCTCACCTTGACAAAAATTCAGCTTCATTCAATGAATAAGAATGCAAGTCCTGGTAAAAGAGATCTGTCAGAGTAAGTTTTGTGTTGGTTTTTAACATGCTTTTCTCTTAATTCTGTTATTTGGAAACAGCTCTGTTATTTTACTTGAATTTAAATACAGGTTAAAGAAGCTTCCTATCACTGAACACAGTATAAATATGGAGTGGTATGTTTTGTAGAGCTATCAATTTCATACATGTAAGACTTTAAGGCATGATAATGTATTGTAAGATACTATCATAAGGAAATTCTGAAGATTTCCTCAGTCAGCAAAATGCAGCTCTTAACTGAAAGCTAACTATGTTTAGAATTCTAATTGACAATTATTTTCTTTAACAGACAGTGAAATAGAACGTTCTTTGGTTTCTTCATCTACTTCCTCTTCATCTTCATCCTCTACAAGTAGCTCGGAAGACAGTAAAGAAAGCTCCGTGGCTGTTATGTCACCTCCACTGCACAATGGTGTATGTAGAAGAAAGAACAGCAATCGTAGGATAACTAGAAATCGAGCTGCTCAGAGAAAACAAATAGGTAAGATTTGAGTAGTTTTCTTGTGAACAGCAAATAATACAAGTGTGTGTGTATATATATAACTAAGTAGTATTTCTTAAACTGTTATATACATAAAATACTATTTTTGGATTGGTGGTAATTTTGAAGTTTTCAAAATTCTACGCTCAACTTTTAAAAGATTATTTTTCAGTACTTAGGGGAGGAGGGCAAAAACCAAGACCCTATTGGGAGGGAACGTCTTGCAACATTTTACATCTTAAGTATAAGTAAAAGCAATAATTCGTAAAGAAGTTCCTAACTTTCACAAAACTAGAATGAATCTGATATTTATGATATAGCTAAATCATTTCTCTTGGCAGACAACAGAAGCACATAACTATTACTAGGGGAGTATATATCATTTGCCACGTCTGTGGGTTGAACCTGTTCCAGATTTGACAAGACTTAAGAAGGTGCTATTTTTATATTTTAATATCTCCTTTCTTTTTAAAGGAACACTTCTTCAGGAGAATGGGAATACAAGAAAAAGTGTCAGGAAAAAGTTATATGGAAGTGACTCTGAAAATACTTCAGTGGCGACATCTGAATCGCTTAGTAATAGTACTGGTAGACATAGAAAAACTCCACGCAGAAGTGCTGCTGTGGCTGCTAATAAGTTAAGGCTAATGAGTGATGTGGAGGAAGAGGTTTCAAGCTCAGAAAGTATTGGCATTGGATGCAAGAACAGAAAACTGCCTCACCGAAATGCCTCAGCTGCAGCCAGGCGAATGTTACTGGAGGGGTCTGAGGATGATGTAGGCTTAAAGTCTGAAAGTGAAAAAGAACTAGAAGAGCAGCTTACCAAGAGGAAAACTCTTTCTCAACCTGGTTCATCTGTTGCACGCAGAAAATTTGTTAGCGAATCTGAAAATGGAACTTCGGATTCTGAGACGGACACAGAGATGAAGCAGAAAACCTGGCAAAGCAATGGTCATAAACAGTTACGTGGGACAGTCCAGTCTGTATCTCCCAAAATAAAAAGTCCCACCCTAGATTCAGAGGAGGACTCCAAAAGCCGTAATTCAGAGGATGGGAGCAGTCAAAAAATTTCTGACCAATCAGCATCTGCACATAATAAGTCTGCAGTGAGCAACTCCGAGGATGAAGTGGATTCTGAATCGGACAGACAGAATGGCAGAAAAGCAACTGGTCTGCAGCTTGCTGCTCCTTTAAAAAAAGCAAAAGTCTTAAGTGATTTAGAGGACACAGCAGAATCTGAAGCAGAAGACAGAGAGGATGGGAGAAGTGTTGTCTCGGAGAGCTCGGTGCAAACTAGAATTGCAGGGAGTTCAAAATCTGGACCTGGTGCCAGCATCAATCGCTCTTCTGAAACAGAATCTGAGACAGATTCCAATAACAGTAATTATTGTGAAACTTCTTCAAAAGCGAAAAAGAGGAAGAGAAAGGGAAAAACAAAAATCATTAGAAAAGGTAAAATTTTTAAAGTTAATGCATCTAACTCTTGATACTGACTAGATGAAGGAGACAATATAACATTAATGAATGGATAATGGCAGGGAGGATTTGGACTATACAAAGTGTAATAGTGTTTCTTGTTCTAAAATAACTATAAATGGGGAAGGAGAACTCTAAGGTATGATGATGACAGTGTCTAGAAGTCTAGACAGGTTTGGAACTGGGAGGTTACCGAACACAGCACTGAGAGAAAACTATTACAGTTTGATGTAGTTCTGTGGTATTTAGAATTCAGACTGAACGCTGGCCATTCTTTTGCAATTCAGGTGATACGTTTCTCCGTGAAAAACGTCATTAAATCATGATTGTTCTTTTCATATTTAACTTGCACTTGCTTATCTATCTAGCAGTATATAGTAGCTGATGCTAAAATACCTATTCTGCAGTAATATTGCTGTGTATGTGTGTTGTGACTGTCAAATTTGAGAAGCAATGGCTTTCAGGTTGTTGGCACAAAACTAAGCAGTGTTCTTAAGGATGCTGTGAACAAAGGTCTATGGTATACAGCTCAAAGTAGCAGAAAATCTCAAAAGGAGCAGTACATTCTCTTTCTTTGGTGTGCTCCTTGTTTTGAGAATTTCGGTAACAAAAACCCTCTGGTTTAGTACTCCTGTTACCTTGAGTTTGTGGGTAAAGTAATAGTTCTTTCTTTAGATTATCTTAATTTTCTGTTGAAATTTTCTGTGCTAAAGCAGACATAAACCAACTATTTTCACTTGAAGTAACTTTATTTATAGTCTTTCAAAATGAATTTGGTTGAAATGTGTATTAATTATTCTTACTTCCAGGTTGTACACTGGAACCTGGAACTTGATTTGATTTTTGGATATTTTTTTTTCTGTCAGTGATGTGTAGTGTTCTTAAGACAGAGAGGCACTTTGCTGCTGTATTGGTAGCATTCTGATGCATGGCTGGCTTTTCCCAGATTTAACATACAGCGGTTTGGGTGGGGAGTTTGTGTGTGGGGGAGGTGCTGTTACTGATACCATAGTGACCCTCCTATTCCTTGCTTGCTTTAGTTTCATAGGTTCATAGGTGTCTAAGCAATGTTGTATCTAATTGAAGCACCATGTCATTGCTTTAACTGTATTATCATATTGATAAGACATTCCATGAGATCTCTGTAAAGCAGTTAACAACAGCCAGCTGAAGGGCAGAAATCACAAATGATTGTAGAAGCAAGATTTACCATTCCACTTGTTTCAAAGCATTTAGTTCTTTGCTTTTTGGTTTGATTTTTTTTTTCTATAGTTTTGTCTGTCACTCAGTTGTTTGTGTGTGCTGGCTGACACATTATGATTTGGAGATTCAGGGTTTTTAAAGCATATTAGAATGATACTAAGATTAATTAAAACAAGTTCTGTACCTTATGTGTCCTCATATTGTTAGGGGATTGGTCCTGGCTTAGAATTTGAAGGACTGTTCAGAGGTTGGTGTTGGATCTAATCCTTCCTAACCTGTCACTGAATCACAGAGACCAGATTATGAACCTCTAAAAACTCCTTAGGAATTTTAACTATGGTTGGGGATTTTGGGGGGGGGGGTTTTGTTGGTTTGTTTGTTTGTTTGTTTTTGTTGTTTTGGTGTTTTTTGTGTTTTTTTTTTTTTTTAAAAACAACTTCTGAAAGATCTTAAGTGCTCTTAAAAGACTTGACTTGAGAGAATAACCCTAAGTGGCAATAGATGCAGTTGGATCATTAGCTTTTTCTGTATCTAACTTTCCTCAAGTGCAAGTTGTCAGTATGCTTTTAGTGAGTAAAGCAAATTTTTCAGGCTTTGAGAGCTCTCATGACTTGCAGTTGTCCTAAAAAGGAAAATGAGTATGTTCAATGTACAGGATTGTATTGTATGAACTGTTGCACACACTTTTACATAGCCTTTCTTTTTATTTTCAAGACTTCATTATATAGCTTTTGTTTTACTATTATGCTGCAAAGACTAATCTTTCCCAGCAGTCTTCCTCACCCACCTCCCTCAAACAAAACAGTCTGCATTGTTTATCCTTAACATGTGGGTTTACAGGAATTTAGTGCCCTGCAAATAGTTATCAAAAGGCTTTAAGGGAATTAAGGAAAAAAAGGTACTCAAGCTCAAGGGGCTTGGCTGGTTCTTTTCCATACCAAGCATACAAAGCAGAATTAACCTTTTCTGCCTCACATAACAGTTGATCAGAGTTGAAGACTGTCATGTTTTGGAGCACAAAATCTTATCAGTGTTTTCCATTACTTCCTACATCACTTAATTTGGCAATTGAGAAAAGAAAGAGCCATCTTCATGTGTCCAAGCTGCTTCCTTTCCAGTGTTCAGTGTCAAATGAATTCTGCCTTGCCAAAAAATGTGGGGAAAAGGATTCTTTTTGACTGCATCTTTTTTTTTTTTTTCTCCTTCCAGACCGAGTAAATTTTTAACAGCCTTGTAAGTTTGATTGTTTCACACTTTTGTGCCCTCTCAGGTAGTGGCTTTGATATGTGTTTGTAATGCAGTGGTTTAAGAAGAGAAGAAAATGATTGTCCCTTAAGATGAATCTGCCTTGAAAGTTTTCCACAAGGAATACTTATTTCTTTTGTACTAAAAAGATCTTAGTATTTGTAGCTGCTAAACACACTGAAAAACATTTCTTAGTGTTTTAACATGAGCAATGTGAAAGAATGCCAGATGGATCTGAGGAGCAGCAATGCAGAGCTGCTGACTTCTGTAATTGGCTCTTGAACTCTAGACTTGTCAGAACTATGTTGCCATAGTCACTTTCTAAAACTTCAGGAAATTGGGAGGGCAAAAAAAAAATCTTTTAATAGCTTTATAGAATTGAAAATCTTCCTTGAAAGTGTTTCATAATGTCAATTCTTGAATCAAATATAAAACTTTTTGAGGGTTTTGTTGGGTTTTTGTTTTGTTTGTGGAGACTTGTACCATTACTTTCAGAAGATTTGAAGAGACTTCTAATACAGCAAAAAGGCATGGTATTTGTACAAACACTTTGTACAAATACCTTTGGGGAATTTGTAGCTTTTGGATTTAGGCAATTGGTAACATTTCCTTTACCAAGCTTGTCTAACACCTCATTTTTAAGGGGCAAACAAGACTGGTTAATTTTTTTAACTTTCCTTATGCTTTTTGTGTCAGTATTTCCCCCGAACTATGCGGAAGCTGTCACGCTGGGTCGCCAACATTGAGCTTTTGGTCTCTTTAGCTTGTCATTTGAATGCAATGTGGACATTCTAACTGGTTATATTGTAGTGGTTTAAAGCTTGATGAAAGTTTGGTTTCTCTTTCCTTGCCAGTTCTTTAACACTGGTTAAGCTGTAGCTTCTGCTGTAGTGTACCTCTTAGCCAATGGGTGTGAAATGTTAATTTGTCTTCCAGCTCTAACATGGAGTAAAACTCCTCTTACATTTTTATCTCTTAAACTTTTTGGAGGATTTTTTGTTGTTGTTAATTCTCATCCTTTTATAATGCTCATCCTTTTACTTTGTTCATAGCTTCTTTAGCAATCAGTGTTCATCCACTATGTAAAACTGCCAATCGTAAAAGCAAATTCAGCATTGTTTTCCATGTGCACTGGCGAGTATCAATATGTATTATCAATTAGTAGCCAAGGGCTGCATTTGCTTAACAATCAAATAGCATTATCAAAGATATTAATGAGAATCAGTAAGAAAAAAAAATTACATTTTTTAGTTTAATATCCATGTTTTTGCTTTAAGGAGGGCTCATTTATTATGGAACAGTCTTACTTCATACAAAATGTTTAACATTCTCTGCCCTGTATAACCACCCAAATGTTGAGGTGCATACATGGTAGAATGTCAGTTTTTTGTTTGACCAAAATTTTTAAGCTGATTCCCTTGTAAAACTCTTAAATCAAGTGGAGACACCCCATCTAAAGGAAATCCTTCAGGTAAGTATGGAGAAAGAACAAGTATCACTACATTTTACAAGGCCATGAAATGTGCTTTTTAAAAGTCAATAAGGATAAAATACAGTAATGAATACCTGCATTGTTTGGGTCTTGTTGCACAGTCATCTTCTGAGAGGGTTCACTATACTGTTAACTTAGTAAAAAAACTTAATGTTTCCAGTATGTTCAGAACCAGGATGGTTAAAGACACAGGGCCACGTTTGAGGCTTCTTTAACGTTAAAGCGGAATACATCATTGTCCTACACAGTGTTCCTTACAGGCAGGTAACTTTCAGGCATTTAGTTTTCTTTACTTGTGAGTTATTCCCCCCGTTGTTTTGTTGAAACATGAGTTGTCCTATATGTGAACTGATAGCTACCTTTGGACCATGTTTACTGTAAACTACAATATTTATTTTCCATTTCAGTTTAATCTTTAATCTAATTTGGGAAATTGCTGCAGGTAGTCAATTTTTTTAAATTAGCAGGTGCCCTTTCCAACTTATTTTTCTCAACAGTCAATAGATGCAACAACAGATGTGCTGTTAGCACAGCCTAGTTCACTGTGGTTTGCCAAACTGATGCATGTATTTCTCTTCTCTAAAGAGGCTGATAGTTAACTGTAAATAGGAAGCTAAACTTGTTTGTACTTCTAAAAGTTTTTGTTAGGTACTGCTGCAGCACATGCATGCTTTTTATTTAAATACATACATAGAGACATATATGTATTTATACACTATTTCAAATAAATACATGTTCTTTTTATATATAACTATATACTATGCAATTAACCAGCTAAGCAATTTATGTGGAAACTTTACTTTGGTTATTTTTTTAATACATATTTATATATATATATATATACACACACACACACAAAATGTATAAAATATAGTTTAGTACTCTAATGCATATTAAACTTTGTATAATATATGTTATAGATGCATAGTATGGTTTTGTATATGTTAAAAAAAACCTAAAGCAAAGTTTCCACATAAATTGCGTAGCTGGTCAATAGGGGTTGGGAAATACTTTGTGGACTGTAGCACACCCTGCAGATGAGCTGACTGGAAAGACAGCTGGGTATTCTACCCAGTGTTGCAGCCTGGACTTCCATGCTTAGAGTTTGATGGCATGAACTCCAGAACCACTTGTCACAATGGTAAACTTGATGGGCAAGGCCTTCATATCTTGGTGCAGTTCTTTTAAATGTTCTCCCAGTTTTTGTGGGTAAGTGGAGTTTGTTTAATACTCCCTCTTCCTGCCTGGGCAATCTGTTTGTACCTTTGCAGCACTTAATGAAACTACACAATTAACTTCCTGAATTAAGCTTTAATTAAAAAATACAATGAGCTTCATACAAATTTACTTCCAATTTAAGATTTTTGTATACAAAGTATAGATTTAATATTCTGGTAGTGTGTTGCAGAAAGCCTGGAATCCTTCATGTGTCAGTCTTGGATTCCATCTTGAAAATACTTCATAATCTGTTTATTATGATAAAGGCTTTTTAGCTCAAAACATGCATCTATAAACAGCTAAACACCTATGTCTGTGAAACACTAGCTAAAATCATTGTATGCATAATATTTATTTTTTCTTTAGCTGCCTTTCTTGGAATAGTTCCAGATGATATCTTTAAGTTTTAAACATTTATTTCTTCAGATGGCCAAAGGGAATTAATTTAGCACTGAGCATTAAGGCTGGGCAGTCTTTTCCACCTTTCCAAACTGCCCTTCTAGAGTGCAGGCGTAGCTCAAACCAGATGTAGGGGAATCTTAATCCTAGGGTTGGGTTATACATTTCCATAGTTACTAGCTGGTCAAAATGTCTCTTTGTACTGGTAACTTGTGTGCTGCTGTTTGCCACCACTAGTATGTTATGATGTTTCATTACATTTACTTACAGTATTTTCCTGGTTTGAGTGTATTTTACCATGTTAAACCTCTTTGCTCCTGCCTGTTCAGGCTTACCTCATAGCAGCTATGAGCGGCAGCCATGTGTTGTGTATGTGTCTACTTGATAGTATTGGAGGCCAGTGTATAATTTAAGCTTTAGCTCTTTTTTTTTTTAATCTGTGAATTAGTTCACCTTTTATACAGTATTATGTGTTATGTTTTGGCCATAAAATCACAAAGTACAAATAGTAACAGCAGTAGTATTCATGTATAATTTCTGGAAACTGTGAGAAAAGACAGTAAATTAATTATCCTTTGGAAATGTCAAAATAGGAATACACTTGAATAGTACATAAAAAAGATTTACATCAATACCATGACCAGCTTTGGTCTCTGAAGAGAATTTTAATATTGGTACTCAAGCTGGACACTTGAATCTGCCCCCATAACTTTTTTTTTTACTTTGTGGAATTAATCTTCATTGCATTTATTCTTGTCAGAATTTAGGAAAAATGTTGCCCTATCCTTACCTCACAGGTGAGGAATTGGGGAACAAGAGAGTACAAATGACTTGCAGTGTTAACATGTCTGGTTAAGCTGGCCAGAAGGAGCAAGGAACCGAACCTTACTCGACTTTGTCTCATGCCAGCATTCCTGGTCTGGGTGGCTGTCATTGTCAGAAGGCATTTGGCCTTTAGCAGTTCAAACAGTTTCTACAAAGTTGGCAATACAAGCTGGTTTCATCCCTCTGTAAAGGAAGTCGAGAGAGCGTGCCCTCTAGAAACTTCTCTTGTTTCTCCAAACTTCTACTTGAATTAAAAAATTTATTTGCCTAGTGTTCTGCAAATATACAGCAGCTGCTGTGATTTTTCCCTCTGTTTGCTAAGTACAGGTGGACGATCATCGAGAGTAGTGAGTCTAAGCTAGAACAAAATTGGCTGTTATCAGGAGATAATAGGCTAATGTAATGTAAGGGCTTTAATGGTGCATAAGTTTATCCATTTTGCTCATAAAATCAGTAACAGCTATAAAGAAATAGAAGACAGACAACAATTTTGGGAAAGCTAACTTTACAAAATGCATTTCTGCAAAAGTAGCAAAATTTTGTTGTTTTTTATCAAGTCTATGCAAATAAACTTACTTCAAGAACTTCTACTTTTAATTTTTATTGATACCTATGAGTAATTCTGTTTTATTTAGATGGTAAAAGTTTAAACTGTTGATCTTTGTAGCATCATTCACATTATTTACAGATCAAATATTTTGTTTTAAAACCCAACATAAGAAGCAAGCGCTATATTAAAAATAAAAATACCGAATGGAAGATTCACTGTTGGAAGCAATCTTACTGTTTAAGTTACTAAGGAACTGAACTGTCTAAATGTTCTCTATGTATGTGAAACAATTCTAAAATTGTGAGATCCATCCAAGACTTGTGGCTATATACAATATTTTAATCTCTTTTTTAGAATAAAAAGGTCTAAAATGTGTAATAATTCATTTTGAAAGTTCATTCTAGTAAGTATATGATAGCTTCTAAAAATAGAATATGAAGGCATGTGTTTGCTACTTAGGTAACGTGTAATTTCTAAGTTAATGACTAGAGTGATGCTAAAGAATGTTACTTTCAAACTCTTTCAGTATCTCTACACAATAGAGTAATCCTGAGAGTTAAAAGTATGGGTGGGACTGGCTGATGGTATTTTTATTAAAGGCTTAAGGTAAATTGCACATGACAGTCGACATTTAAAAAAAAAAAACACCAAACTTTTGTGTATTTTATTACAGGTGGTAGTGTTTGTTCATAAAATTATTTCAGGAATGTAAGTTACTAAAAAGAATTTTTAAATCTATATTTTGTAGAATCAACATCTGAGGAGACTGGACAAAGTGCAAAAGTGCTCAGGAGCAGGACGTGTATCATTAACTACAAGAAACACATAAAGCTGTCTAATGTGACTGAGAAGAAAAATCCACGCAGATGTGCCACTTTGGCAGCTAATAAGATTAAGATAATGAGTGATACAAAGGAAGAATTATCAAGCTCAGAAAGTGTTTACGCAGTAAAAAAGAACAGAAGGCAGCTTCATGGCAATGTGTCTGCAGTATCTAGGAAGAAACTGATGGGCAATTGGGAGATAGATGCTTGCTTCAAGTCTGAAAATGAGAAAGAACAGCTTTCTGGCAGAAAAAAACTTTCCTGCCCTGAATCATCCACTCTTAAAAGAAAATACATTAGTGAGTCTGAGAACGAAAAAACAGAATCTGAGGCAGAGATAAAAGTGACTCAAAACCAGAATGATGATAACCACCAGCAGGCAGATAAAGCAGTCTGTGCTGCAGCTCTTAAAAATCTTGAATGTGACTCTTCAGAGGAGAATTCCACAAACCACAAGATGGAAAATGGGAGAAACTGGGGAAGTTCTAGTCAGTCAACTTCAGCCCCCAACCATCGTATGAGCAACTCTGAAGAGGAGGTAGATTCTGACCTAGCAAAACAAAAAACGAAAAATGTCAGAGAAGTATCAAATAAAAAATCTAGAGCTTCTTTCAAAAGATCAAAATTATTGGATGGCTTCAAAGAAACAGCAGAATTGGAAACAAGGGGGAAGAAAGATGAAAAAAGCTCAGTGTCAGAGAACGTGGAAGCACCTGGGACTGCAGGAAGTTCAAAAGCCAGTTTCAATTGTTCTTCTGACTCAGACTCTGGAACCGATAACAGTATCTATAGCGATGCCACAGAAACAAGAAAGAGGAAAAGGAAATTGGAAGTCGTTAGAAAAGAAATTAACAATTCCAACTCACCTAAGCCTTCCAGAAGACCCCAGCGAAGGAAACGTTGGAAACCTAACCAAGAAAATGACTCTGAAGATTTGGATTACACCAAATATAGAAGAGCTAATCGGCGTTCTAAGATAAGAACTCGGAACGGTGGTAGACGGACTGTGAGATACGACGATTGCGACGACGACGACTATGACAGAAGTTTAGATGATATAGATTGTGAAACGTAACCTTAAAAGGAAAAGCCAGCCCACATTTTTTTAATGGTAATAGCACTAGAACTCATGATGGATGCTGGCTCTTCTTTGTCCTACATTTCAGGGAATATATTTATATTTTTCTATGAAAAAGTTATGAATGTGATTAGATGATGACTTTCTCCTTTTCATATTTTGACTTGCACTTGCCTGCCCATGTAGCAGCATTTAGCACAGATGCCAAAATGTGCCTCATTATAGGGGCAATTTTTTGTCTTTACTGGTATTTTATTACATATAACAAGAGTTAAAAAAATGTTAAAACACTGCGCAACAGGTTAATAGCAGTATGTTGAGTATTATTGTTATGGGTGCTGCAATGGAATACTACCTAGGTCATAACAACGTTCAAGAACAGATTTCAAATGCCTCTAATGCTGTATGAAATCATATACAATAGTAACAGGCTTATAAATCATAATATACACTATAAAAATCTGGCAGATGCTAGCATTGCATCAAAAGAGTAATGAACGGTCACTAGGCTAGTAACTTTACAACTTGTATTAGTACAGATGTTAAATGTTCTGTACTTTCATTATTGATAACATGCAACTAGAACCAGTTACCAGTGAAAAACCATATTTGCCAGTCAAAAAGGCATATCGGTGCTGGTGAAGAGAGGGTTTATGCTGACAGGTAGTACTATCTTCATTAATGTGACTTCTATACTGTAAACTTAAGAATATGAAACGCAGGTGAACTCTTGGGCCTAAGGGTTTTTGTGTGTTTTCTTTATAAAATAGAAAAACAAACAAAACACTTGTTCTGTTTTCTTTATGCGTGAAGAGCTTGAGGTGCAGGATTCTTACATTCCAGACCTTTTTGCTACATTTCTGTTGTTCTTCCATATTTAAACTTTTAAGTGCTTTAATGTTAGACTTACTGAATTAAACCTTATCAGTTTCTGATTATTGCAGTGCATCTCCTGTTTTCAAAATGTTTGAAGTGGCTGTTGCTGACAAGAAGTAATTCTTGTGTAGAAGATAGAGGAGACAGTTTCTCCAGGAAAAGTGTGTAAATTCGTGGTTGGCTGCATATCAGCTCGGAGAAGGCGCAGCACCTCTCAACACTCACCTTGCTTCTCCCTGGAGCTGGGCTGGCAGAAGCCCCACCATCGCTGCCTTCAATCCAGCATCAGGCACTTGGTGATCTCCGCTTCTTCCCCACTCTCCACTCTAGGTTTCCTCCCCCTGCTCTTCTGGTTCCTTTTCTCACACTTAGTAAGACTTAGTGATTCCTGATCTCGTTGTTCAAAAGGAGATATGTTAGAATATTAGATTTATCCTAACACATCTTATTTTAATTGAAATAGCAAGTTCATGAATTAGTTTTCCAGCAGATTGGACTGGTAGCACCATCTGGAAGGGTTTTTAGGGAGAAAAAAAAAAGTGCAGCTGCACGATCACAGTCATTAATGGCAGAACTGCTTGGACAAAGGGAAGTGCAGTAATGGAAAAGGGAGTCCCACACACCGCTTACCAGCGGTCAGTGAGAACCACTTCAACAACATCGCTGACGTCATGTGCCAAAAGATGTATTTACCATCACATCATTTTGCTATCTAGAATGGTATCTCAGTATAGAGAAATACTTTTTTTGTTTTTTTTCTCCCCTTAAAACTTCTATATGAAGTCCAAGAATAACCGAGTTTATATCATTCTTGCCCCTCGGGAATTCTCTTTATTTAGAGCATAGTCCTTAATAAGATACGGTAGAATTTTGTAAATCCAAGATATGTGTTTATCTGAATTCTTTAAGTTGGTTTCTAAAATATGCACACAGTTATGTTTAGTGATGAAACTTCAAGGTGGCTTTGTTTCTCTTACTTTTTAGGGGCAACTTTGTTAAAAGTGAGTAAGTCAACTGGTATTTTTATATTATCCATAAAATTAATACATTGTTCAGCAGCTGCTTATGATCCATGTTCTATGGAGTATAACCTCCACTATAGGAATAAATATTGGTATAATAGCTCTTAAGTGAAAGTCAGAGTTTTTATTAATCTTAAGTTTAAATAGCTAAAATTGGGCTGGTAGGTTTATATTTGTAATTCAGGCTTAGATTTAAAAAGCGAGTTTTGTTTCTCGCCCTGTTTCAGATGCTGTGTTCTCTGTCACACTGCCCTCATGCACTACGTGTTTGTGGTGATCCCCGAAAGCTGGGAGAAGGTTCTGGCCTCTGTTTTGATAAATCCAAGAGGGAATTACGGGCTTATTTTATTTTCTAAACAAAGCAAATGTTTTGTATTTCCTAATTTTCTACATACAGTCAGGTTGCAAAGAGCCAGTAGGAGGAGACACAATTAAGCTGGAAAGGGACTTTTGTTACTCTTTTGCCCTCTAAGAGTTTGAATTTTATTTTTTTATTTATTTAAATGAGCTTTTATCAGAAGTAGCTGATGTAAGCTTTGCAGAAAGCAGTTCTTCCATCTTCCTGGTAACTTTATTCCTTCAGCATTCTTTATTTGGTCTAGCCGTACTCAGGGAAGTGATTTAGTAGACCTGTAAAAGTAGTATCTTTAAATAAAGCTGCTTCATGTGATGCATGTGTAAGCTGTTGGGTTTTTGAGTTTGGGTTTTCGGTGGGGGGGGGTTTGGGAGGTGTTTGGTTGGTTTCTTTTAAGGAGGACCTGAATCCGGGATTGTGACTAGGCTCACGGGCAGCACGAACAGAGGAAAATAACTAGACGTGCAGGACAGACGCGTAGGGGACTCACATTCTTCAGTATTAAAGACTTTGATGATGTGTGCGTAGAAGTGGGCCGCAGCGAAGAACTAAACGTCACTGTACTCTTATTTGCACACGTCTGGTATGTTTAACTTTGATGTATTTGGGGTTCACGTGTGCCGTACGTGCCATGTGCTGTCCCCAGGCGCCTGACGCACCCCTGTGCCCCGGCCCGCTGCCTGGGGCCGGGAAGGGCGGTTCTGCTCCGGGTGCTCCATCCTACGCGAAGCACACACGCTGGGCCGCCGCGGGGCCCTCGCCGCTTCAGCGGGGGCAGGGGAAGACCTGCGGCCGGAGGAGGGAGCGGGGCTCCCCTGCCCCCTAAAGCGGAGCCTCCTGATGTATGTTGATAAAAATATTCCCCGAGGGGCTGGCAGTGGAGGCGGCTCTCGGGGGCGGCCGCTCTATGGTCTGCGAGGCCAGAGCGCCAGCAGGCGGAGCGGAAGTCGGTGGTGCCGGCGAACCGGAGTGTCTCGGCGCGCAGGCGCGGTGCCGGCGGGGTGAGCGGCGGGGCGGCGGCGATGGCGACCTTCTTCGGGGAGGTGGTGGTGGCGCCGTCCCGCGCCGGCGTGGACGACGAGGAGTCGGCGGAGGAGGCCCGCGAGGAGACGCCCGAGGACCGGGAGATCCGCAGGGAGCTGGAGAAGAAAAGGTAGCGGCCCCAGCGGGGCACCCTGGCCGCTCTCCCCGCCGGTGCTGGTGCGGCCTCCCCCGCGACGGACCTCCGGCCTGGGCCCGGTGGGGCAGGGGGATCGCTGCTCCACTTCCCTCCGCCTCTTTTGCCAGGGAGATCGACGTCCTCTGGGCCTTGAAGTCGGGCGCGTCTGCGGAAAGCTCTGCCGACGAGCCGTTCGTGTGCTCCAGGTTCATAGTAGCGATAGGACATAACGCTGCAGGTAGGCGGTGCGAGCTGCCCAAACAAACCCTCAGAGACTGAAGTGCTGGTGCCGTCGTGCTGCCGTCAGCGTGGCACGGGACGCCGCCCTTGCCGCAGTCTGTTTTAACGTCGGTCTGAGCTGTGAGAACGGTCCGTAGGGGTGTCCGGCTCTTCGCCTGGGGAGCGGAGCTTCAACCCTGAGCCGTCCAGGGAAAGCCAAAGTTAGTCCGGGCATGTAAAGCACCGCTGCTTGTTCCTCCTGTCAGATCACGGTAACGTGATACGCTTTCAGCGGAAGGGTAGAAGAAAAGTGTGCTTGGGATTTTAGTTGGGACAGCCCCCCTTTTCCTTTATCTCACTTGAGTTTGGTAGACCTTCCTGCGTTGTCTGTTAATTGGCAAAAGTTTCTTTCTAATAGTAGCAAGTTTCTCACTGCAGTTTAGTGAAATAAGGATCTGTCAAAGATGTAAAATTATGGGTCAGTAAGCTGTAACTTCTTTAATTTCTAACGAACAGTGATTTTTGTTTTTCTTTTTTTACTTTTTTCCTTGATTAGTCAGTCCATTTTTCACATTCTAATTCCCGGCTTGTTCAAAATACCCTCTTTTGAGGTGGTTATGTACTCATTGGGCCTAGAGTCTTGAAACATCGTCTTCCCTTCCCACACACACTTAACAAGGTCTTGAGTTTTTAACAGCCATTTCGCTATGGATATGAAGTTTTAAGTCTTCCATAGGTTTAGATCCCATTTAGATGATATCAAAATGAACTTGGCTAATTTGTTTTTTCTTTGTTCAGATTTTTTTCCTTGAAAAATAGTTATAGATATTTTAGATCTGTCTCCTGTTTAACAGTAACTTTTGACAGGAATTTGATTTATGAGCATTTGATTTAAGATCTCTTTTTACCACTAAGTCATGCATACTCTTGTCACTGCTTCCTAGAGCCAGTGTAATAGTTCTACCTTGCTAGTTTAGTAATTTGTTTATTTATTTTTTTTAATCTGTTGTATCTGGTGTATTAGGAAATATTAGAGACTTAATATTTACATCCTTAGCGTATGCTAAAGGAATCAAAGGTGACCATAGTGATGTAATTCCTAAGAATACATGTTTTTGATGTTCGGGATCTCTATAGATAGAACTGCTCTTTATCTTTTAAGCCTTGTTAAGGTGATGTTATTCATATTCTTGATCTTTTGAGGATTCGATCAATAAATGTATGTATGTATGTTGATAAAAATAAGTTATTAGATTTTTTTTAACTTGAGATTTTAAGGAAATAATCTAATTTACTTTGGATATTTATTTATAGAAGAGGGATTTTATTCTTTATAAATTAACAGTATTTGTTGGGTTTTTTGCAGCTTTCCTGTCTTCTTTTATTCTGGATTCTGTATGTTGGGAAGTAGTTGGAGTTGTGAAGCTGTGGAATGAGTGGTGTCGAACATCCAACACAACAAATGTCCTCCCAACAGATTCTTTCTGTTTGTTCTACCGATTAATATCAGATCCAACAGTAAGTGGCTTATGCATGAATTCCTCTATATTTTAGCTTTCTGAAAAAGAGAGCAACCTTCATCCACCCCCGCCCAGGGCAAATAAAGCGCTAAGGCTGCCGTATTCTAGATTAATCTCATAAAAAATCTGAAGGGTCGTTTCGCCTGCTAAAACTATTTGAAGTTGTGGCACATGAAATTCAATACAAAGAAGATGTATGACAGCCTGATGGCTTCACATCAGTTGTGAATGAAAAATTCTTGCTGAAATAGAGTTGAAGAAGCCCAAGGAAACTGAACAAGTTGTTGGCTGCAGTCACATCATCTTTACACGTGATTATGAGCTGTTGTTGTGCTCTTTAAACCACTTATGCAACTTTTTTTTTTTTTTAAGGTTTTGTTGTGCCAGTGTAGTTGCTACGTTGCTGAGGATCAACAGTTCCAGTGGCTTGAAAAGGTAAAACTGGCAAGACAGCAAATTGAGCAATGAAATCTTAGGGGTGGGGATCTTAGTGTAAGTGTCTCTTCCTTTCTGATATTCTAAACACAACAGCATTGTAAACAACTGATTTCCCTGTGGCTTTCTTTCCTTAAATATGCAACAAATGAACAAATTTACTATCTGCAGATTCTGTGAAATTCTGTTCTAGATGCTGCCAGTTGTATCTACTGTAACTTACCAACTTTGCGCAAATAATTCTTTTGGACAGTTTTGATTTTGTTGCCCTTAACTAGTTTTTGAACCTTTTTCCTGTTTGTCTTAAGCTTTCTATGGCTTATTTCACCTGCATTTCAGCTCTGGGAGAATCCTTCCTTAAAAAATAGCAACATATCTGCATTAGTAGGACTGCCAAAGGATCACCAGACAAACCTGTTGTGAAACTCCTGATGGATGGTATCTTTACTAATGGGTGTGTTCTGTTCCTTTCACAAGGAGGAACTCTACAGGAAGGTGCCTCCAAAGCAGTATCTGTCCCATTTGTTCATAGGCTTCGTATGCTAAGTGCCTTACCCCAGCATTATTCAGGTACAGGAACGCTGCTGGGTCATTCAGGTCCTTCCAGATAGCATCATGTTGATTTTAATAAGATAAAGCTGGGGGAGAATGTTCTGGCTCTTTATTTTCTGTATGGATTTGGGTCACTGCTTAGCCTCAAGGAAATATGGCTAATTTTGTCTTGTATCTGTCTGCTAACCTGCCTTCCTTTAAATCTCTGCTGATCTGATGAACAAGCAGAGATTCTAAAGCTATTATGTTGCACTGAGGTTGCGTAAGGCTGTGGCTAGAGGTTCAGAGAGTGAGATGAGAAGCAGCGTGTCGGCTGAGAGCAAGTCCTCAGCCTGAGCTGAGTGATACGTGCTCGGTCTAGCCTGTTAGGTGGCCCAGCCAGTGCATGAGAAGGATTACCTGGTTGTGAGGGAGAACCATATGAGCAATGTGAGGGAGGCAGAGAGATGATGGGAAGGCAAAGAGGGTGGAAAACTGGGGTAACTTCACTGAATGATACAGGGATTTCAGACCCAAGTTGGTAGAAAACTAGTTTTTTTGTAGTTCCATGGCCAGTTGAAGAGTTTATTTCACTTGGGTGGGAGGTAATGGTTTACTTCAAAGTTTAGAAACCCTAAGACCTAAAACATTTTGGGTTTGCTGTATGCCATGCATTCCTGCGCTTCATTTAAACTGGGATTACAAAAGAGACGATGGTTGTGGTTTTGCTGTCTTCTCCATTTGTGTTTTTCCAGCTGTTTGCACATATGTGTTATTTCAAATGTGGGCGCTTATGAACAGTAGGAGCGAACAGTTTTTCCAAGTCAATGTTCTTGGGTATTTTTAAACTTCATGGTTATTGGTATTTTTAAACATGCAGCAGAAATGTTGTGCTGGTAATCTTCTGCTTTTAGTGTGAGTTACAGACCTGTTCTGTATGCTTCATAAGTTCTGATTCACTGAGCATCTTCACAGTCTCCGTGAGTCAGATTTTTAGTTCTGTATGTGTGTTCTCAGTAAGTGATCACTGACAAAGTGAGAACATACAGACTAAAGTGTCGCACTAATGCACACCAGCTAGTGTTTCCAACAAAGTAAATATATTGCAAATTGAAAATATGTGTGCTTCTGAAAGTTATGTCAGATTTATATTACAGTGGTAACATGCTGATGTGAGGGAACAGTCAGCTTCCCTTCTCTGATTGGTACCATATACAGAAACAGGCAAGTTTCTGTAATGTTTACCAAATTCCCTATTTCCTTATTCATCATAAGTCTGAAGAGGACAGTGTAAAGGGACGGTGCAGGTTTATCGTGCTTCTCCTCATTTTGGCACACTTTCTTTAAAAACAACAGGCTGTGCAGCATGATGGTATTTTGTGATGTCATGCGATGGATCCAAAAGTATGTTTTGTACAATGTTTTTGAAACTGGTTTCTTTGAATTTGAGGAAAACTGTTGAAAAATTAAGGTTCTCTTTCCCAATTCTCAATTCAACTTGAATATAATTAAATAAAATCTGAGTATTTAAAATTAAGACACTTTTTAAGTGCTGTAGAACATCTGGGGAGCATGATTTCAATCTCAAATGTCTTGCAGCTTAGCGGGTTGACTTCCTGTCATAAGCAGCTTGGTTTTGTTTGGAGTCCTTTTTCTTTCTACAATCATCATTAGTAAAAAAAACTAAGTCTTAATGTATTTGCAGGTGAATAGAAAGTGCTGAAAACCTAAAGCCTCTCAAGAAAATCAATAGATTTGGTAAATACATTAGCTGCTTTTTTTATCTCCATCCCAAGAGCAATGCATGTGAAACTTCTACCTGAAGGTTGTGATTCAAATTTTAGTTAGTCCTGCAAACCTGAATTAAACTGCCATTTGCCATCTGCACTGAAATTGAAATGAATCTTTGTGTTTTTACACTGCTATTGTGAGAAGATAAATTTTGCTTATGTATTAACATTTTTATTTCAGGTTTTTGGCTGTATGCGAAAGGAGAGCTTGCAAGTAACCATTCTTTCAACATGTCCTGTAGCTGATTATAAAACTCAGGAATCCACTTTAACACTTCCATCTCCATTCCTGAAAGCCTTGAAGACAAAAGAATTCAAAGAGCAGGTCTGCTGCCCACTGCTGGAACAACCTAACATTGTGCGAGATCTTCCTGCTGCTGGTATTTTGCAATTCCAATTATTTACAATGCTGCTGGTATCAACACAAAATTCACTTTAAAGAGCATCCCATTGCAATTAGAATTTTTACTTCATTGTGTGAAGTGGCTAACAAGTTAGCTTTTTGAAAATTAATTCCCAACAGTTTGACATTTTATATGGTGCCTTGTAAAATAGGGACAAATTTCAAAACCACCCACAAATCCTTTTACCCCTTATGTGCAGGACAAGTACTAGAAAATTCTTGAGTATAGCCTCACAAAGTGTCTTGTATATTGGATTTTTTGAACATTTTATTTATGAACTGAATAAGTTTTATTAAGAATTATTTTCACCTGAGCATCCAAACCGAGGCTCTTAAAGTCCTTTGTGCATCTTACAGGTAAAATAGGTTTCACAGTGCTACTGATCAATCTCATGTAAAAGGTGGATACAGGTTTTTTATTTAATGTAATAAAAACCCGAGGCTTTTCATTATAGAGTACCAAACTAGTGGTAGCATCATGAGGGAGAACTTCTCTGGCAGGAGCTAAAAGTGGATGATTTTTCTAAAAAAAATTCTCTCATTTGCATTTTGTTTTGAGTTTTTATGTTTGGTTGGGGTTTAGGGGTTCGGGTTAGTTTTTTTATTTTATAGAAATTCATATTATTTTTGTTTACCAATAATATACAGTTTCCAGTTAAGGTATTTGCCAGGAAGAAAAAACAACTGCATTTAGTACTTTTTGGTAGTTTATTTTCTTGTGTACTTAAGGGATGAGGGATGGCTAGTGTTGCAGTCAGGATCCTGAGTAGTTAATTTATAAACTTTCATGCTTTTGAAATTCTGACCAGAACAAATGTGATTTTATACACAGAACCTGAGATTCCTTCTCTGCCGAATGTAACACACGTTTTCTTTTCACGTGTATTTAGTTTTGAGTTATTGTCAAGTATGGCAGATTCCTGCAGTGTTGTATCAGTGTTACACTGATGTCATCAAACTGGACACGGTTACAATTGAAGCGTTCAAGCCTCTGCTTTCTTCTAAAATCCTGAAGAGTTTAGTCAAGGTAAGATTTCATATTTAAAAATTAATGGAAGATTTGGTCTATTTTGATCTTTCATCTCATGCACTCTGCTGTTGATGTGCCCTTATGAGAATTCTACGTGAAAAGACTGACGTATGTAATTTATGGAAATGTGCAGACTTCATTGGTAGAGGACAATGATTTCTGGTATAGCAGTTGCTGTAACCATTTACATCTAAGTTGCTTAGAAACAATGAATCTACAGCTTCCTCAAAACTTCATTGTGACTTTTCAGGCTCTTGTAGTGGTATTAGTATATCAGGGAGTGATTTCTTGTCATTGTTTAAGCTCCAGTTTTCTTTGGAGGCACGTCCTGTTAAAACCTTTGAGTATTTTTTTGTTTTTTAACATTCTGCATTCATATGCAGGATGGCTCTGTTCTAGCTCTGTATCTACCTGTCTTTTAGTGAAAAGCTTCTTAAGAAATTTACGTCAAAGCTTCCTAAGAAATTTATTTTGATCTGTAACTTCTTTCTGGAATTAAAAGGCTGAATTTCTAAAGATGATTCTTAACAGTCTTGCACTAATCAAGCAGCTCTGAAATCATGACATTATGGCTACTAAAGTGTATGTTTTGCTTCTTTCTGAAACATTTTTAATTGAACTATAGATGGTTCAAAACACTTTCCTCAGTTTTGCCAATTGAACTCAGATTTAAATGACAGAAGAAGTTTGTGTGTACTGAACTTATTTCATCTTTCAATATGGGAAATGCAAGTCAGTTTTCATTACAGCTTATACTGGTCTGCTAAATAAGTCAAACAGACTAGTGCATAAATGTTTAAAGCCTGAAGGAAAACAACAGCAAATATGCAGACTCTTCCTCTCATGCAAAAGCGAAGAGGAATGCAAATGAACAAATCCCACTCTGTGGTTGAACTGCAAATTCACCTGGAGCCTTTAGCAGGTCTCTCTTACCTTCATTCACAAGAGTTTTGCTCACAGTTAATATTTTAATCAAACCGATATTCAGAGTAATGCAAATTAGAATAGAGGACACTGAGGCTTTTTTTGTTTTCTTACCAGCAATGTAGCTAAATGCTGATCACCTCTTACTTTTCCTAGGATGTATCTGAAAGCACAAAGATTTTGAAGAAGTTACTGACAACCAATGAAACTCACAATAATATCTATATCTGAAGAGGACATTTATGACGCAGACTGCACGTTCGTAAACTCTGGTTCCTTCTGTAGAGGACATTTTGGAATTGTAGTTGTTTCCTTACAAGTGGAATAAACTCCAGTAGATTTTTACTTCTGCACTCATTTTGGTTACTTTCAAATTCATGACTACAAACACGTGTTTCTTCTGCATGGCTTGGGAGACTTTCTTCTGGAGCGATTTTAGGAAAGATATCTTGAATATGAAAAGCACCTTCTTTTTCTCCTCCCGAAGGGCTTGTCTTATCCAAATGTGTACCTTGTACATGTAAAAGAGGAAATGCAGTTAAGGAATTCTGTCTGTATCTAATGAGAACACCTATTTTTTACTTTATTTTGAGACACAAAAGTTTTCCTAATATTCAGTCCTCTTTAAAGATTTGTCTGTGATGGAGAAAACGTGCTCTGCATCTTTTTACATACATAAATATATATAATTTTATGTGTGTGTATATGTATGAATGATACATATAAATATATACGTGTGCACATACCTTTTTTTATATATGTGTTGATACAAAATATAGTAAGTAAAGTATGGTCGATACCTTTAAAAGACTTACTAGTGGCAAATAATCTTAAGCTTGCTTTACAGTTTAGTAGGAGACAGGAATGTGGAACTGTTTCAAACTGCACGGCCGGGCTGTGACTTGGATTCACTGAGTAGATTGTGAGAGGCGTTGAGGATGCTGCTGCCTGCGGATCTGGCAGGAAGGGAACTCGCAGCTCCCGTTCGCAGTGCCTTGCTGAGAGCTCGCCTTTGTAAGCAGTTCCAGATTCACACTCTGATCGGGTGCTGTACAGGAGCATTCCCAGCCATTGGATCTCCGACCTCTCCTGGTGAAACGGGCTGGTAGGCTCGCAAACTGCTTCAGCTGGATCCGCCAGGGCAAACGGATCTAATCTGTCCACTTTAAAACAACAAACTGCTGGCAACAGTAGGAATAGTACAAGGTCTCTTATGCAGAGTATGTGATTTTTAGAGGAAAGTAAAAGTTCAGGCTTTAAAGTGTCTCAAAAAATTCTCTGAAAGTTGCTAACAATTTCAGCAGTGTGTTTAAAATATTTATTAGGATTGGCATGCAATTTTGACTTGTATATATCCTCTGTTTAAGTTAACATTTTGTTTAAGAAAATGACATTAAAGATAATATTTCTGTTGCTACCAGGTAATTTGCTGGTGGTGTCACTGCATAGAGATCTTTAAATTGCATGTAGCTTATCCTTTTGGAACAAAAGGATAACAACTTTGAAGTTCTTTACTAAGTTTAACTTTGACTTACACTGGATGCCCAGTGGAGATTTTTGAACAGTGTTTTACTTTAACAGAACTGTCATCTCTTCAGGTGTGAAAGCAGTCGGCTTAGTCAGCATCACTGAAGAAAGTAACTCCTGGCTTCACACAAACTTCTGGGTTTGGAAATTTTTAACTACATGCTGTATCGCAGTTTCAACAGCAGTAGAATGTTCTTGATGTGGATATCAAGTTGCCTATCAGTTAAGACATTGATTTAAATTTCTGTTAATACAATTACAGATAAGCAAGTGAGTGTTGCTTTAAGCAGTACTGTATTTTGGAACAAAATATGAAGTATAAAGTGCAGGACACGGTTCTTTCTGTTTTGGGGTTGGGTTGGTTTTTTTTTTTCAATTTCTGAGCAGCATTTTAACTAAAACTTGTTTGTATGTGTGATCTGAGCTCAGAATTCTGTTGCTCTGAGAGTTGCACATTGGCTGCACCATTTTCTTACTTGCATACTGAACATGTTTGATTCATAATAAAGTACATAACAAGAAATAGCTTTAATAATAAATATGCAGGAATTTACAGGAACTGTAATAATCTTACAGGAACTGTAAATATACTTGTCATGTTGGTTTTATCACCCATGCAGCTTGCAATGTTTCAAAATGGTTATCCATTGAAGTACAATTCAATTTTTAATATTTGGGTTTTTGCAGAGGTGTGAGAATACTCTTAGACATCTTGAATAAAAGTGGCAAACAAAATGCTCTTGCAACTCGGAAGAAGAAATTAGAAAGACCGGAAACTGACGTATTGGCCGAATGCTCCAAAGGCTGATTATTCTTGCTTCAAAGGGTGCGATAGCTCTTCATAGCTGGAAATGTTTATGTAGGATGTGGTGCTTTTTTTGTTGGATACTATCGAGCTGGTGGTTTCATCCTGTGTATCCAGGTGTATTTCTGTGATCCCCATTACAGACGAGGTCAAGCTTTGCCCAGTGGTTCTTCTTTCTGGCATGAAGCTATGTAGGTCAGGGCATGTACACACCATACAGTCAGTAAGAGTGTGTCATCTGTGTCAGCTGGATTGTGCTGCATAAATTTGAAATGCCAACCTTTTCCAGTACACAGTAAGTACTATGTGGCAGTGAAAGAAGAGATTTTAATTTAAAAGTCCTTCTAGCTTTTTCCATGATTTGATGTATGAAGTAGCTCATATTCGCCCTCCTTAAACAAGTAGTTCTGGAAGTGTCAGAGCTAATAATGCCTGAGTGTCTCATCAGATGTGAATGTTGACTGAAGATTTCTTTCATATTTGAACATAGCTAAGTTTTTGGGGTTTTTTTAATACCCTCCCCAATATCTAGTAAGAGCCTGTAATAAGGTTTTCTTTGTTTCTAACAGCTACTGGTTTTTTGTAATACTTGTAGGAGCATATAAACTTAAAACTCACTGTTAAATGTGGCAGATGGCTTCAAGAGCTTTGGGGAAGAAGTTCATTCTTGCCTGCATGTCTGAAATGTGATTGTATGCGACTTGTTTCCTTGAAGTATTGGGCTAAATGCAAATAATGAAACCAGATAGAGTAAACTATTAGACTGGAAGAGTTTTCTTTTTCCAGTTTTTGCATCAGCTAAGCCACTTGCTACCCATATTTTTTCCAGATAACACCGACCTGTCTTCTGCTGAAGAATGTCTTCCAAACCAAGGACACAGCCTCTTCTCAAGTCTAATCTACTTTATCATGCTACAGTATATATTTTGTGGGCAGATGTGTTCTCTCTTTCCTCGAGGGCTCTGACTCAAGGGTGATAGGCCTGACCTAAATTTTAAGTCTGGAATCATAGTGCCCTTTAATGAGGCGTTTGGCTTTTACCTTGTAACGTGTTGGTGTCTGTGCAGTTCAGGTCACATGTGTAGGAGTACGGGACCGTACAGGCATAGTTAGAAGGTAATGTCCAAGCCAGAAATCTGGATTTTCATTTGAACTTTTTACAAAACCTCCACACTTGAATGCCCAAAACAGCAATATACCTGCTATTCTGCTTTCATTTTCCCCATGGTTGTTGTGGTCACATACAGTGCAATGACTCTCCAGTAATAAAATTCATGCAGTCTTTTGAAAATCCAGCTGAAAACATTACGCCCTTGTCTGCTTCCCGAGCACTCCTCTATCCCACTGTGTTCCTTCTCTATTTGACGTGATGCTCCGGTTCTCCTTCCTGTACGATTTCTCCTTCCTGTGTGCCATCAGCAGAAGCAGTGGCACTGTGACACAAGCATGAGCCCGAATGTTCCTCCCCTTGAGCCCAAGCCTTTTGTAGCACTAAAGCAGTGGATGTTGGAGCTCACGTCCCAAAGTTGGCTTTCAGTGACTGCCTGCCTCCTATCCACCAAGGTTACTCCCTGAACCTTGTTCATGTACCTCTGTGTTCCCACTGCACATCAGAAATGAGGTATAAACAAGCTTTATTCTTCCATCAATTCATCCTTGAAGCCAAGGCACGATGCACATCTCTTCTGCCTTCCTCTGGGAAGGTCTCCTCTTACTGCATGGCACTAGCAAGCAACCTAATTCTTCCTAGACTCCAACCTTCTCGTACTGGCAGCAAATACTGAGCTCCACCCTGCAAGCTCTGCTTTGTTGTCAAAGCCTGAGACGAACCACCTTGCTTATGACACGTAACTTTACAATTTCTATGCCAAAAACTGCATTAAAACATTTGGGAAGTCAAGTAGGCAAAATTTAGGAAAATCTTGGAATTCAGTCCCTAGCCAATGCCTGATGACATTTGCATCTTTTAATTACAGTGTTAGGTGCTTTTCCCTGGATAAAACTACCCTGTGGAACAGCAGCACTCAATTACGGCAAGGTGGAGAGGAGGAAGCTCAGGATGAGATTGGTTTAATTTCTTTTCTGTCTTGGAGGGTGCGATAATGGAGGCAAGCGAGTAAAGGAGCAAAGAAGAGGAATTTGTTTCTGCCTCAAAGTCAGGCAAGGGTTTCTTTCATAATGGTAGGCAGGCCCTGCAAATGACAATTTGACATGCAGCCAGTATCTGTGTATTTTTAGGGTGAACAAGCTGAGGTACCTAGGGCCTGACTTGTTGACACATTGAGCACTCACAAGATGAGCTGAAAGAGCAGAGCTGGATCAGGATGCTGGAACTAGACATTGAATTATTACAGTGAAACCTGAAAATATTTGAAACGCAAGTAATGAAAAAGATTTTTTTTAAAAGAAGGCATTTTGTTCAACCTCAGATGTTTCTGATTTTTTAAATGTTCTGTTTTGTGCCTAAAATATTGAAAAATCTAAATGACCTAAGAATGGAAGTTGGAGAGATTCATGATTTTTTTTCAGTGCAATGAGATCTGCATTTTTTTTTCTTTAGATATTTTTGACAGCTGCTGCACATAACAGCAACCAGCATTAACAGGCACCACTAACTAGCTGAATGAGATCAGAGCTTTGAAGTAAGACTTTCTTACTTTATAGGAAACACTGAGATGCTGTTGACAGATATCCTAGAATAGCACTTGACAATTCCGTATAATAAATACTGTGAGAAACCATTAACTCGCAGGGGATAAAAACACAAAGCATTTGTTTCTCTGTGATAGCAATCCTGAGATGTCTTCAGTGAGGGAAGAACACCACAGACCCTCAACAGTATGGATATGGAAGAAAGTTACAGGTTGAGTGGCAGGCTATAGTCTCAAGTTTTTAACTTTCAAATAATTGTATAACCAGATGTTTAAATGTCCTTCATGTGGGATGTTAGGTACTTGCTGGGTAATTGCTTTAAAGCAGAAAATGTTTTGTAAGGATGGCGATGTACCTTCAAAGGGCAGTTTCTTAAAATAAGCATTTACGGAAAAGACCGTGGGTTCTTCCCCTGTGTTTTAATCAGAGGATTACAGAGTGCTTTCATACACTAAACCCTCTATATTGCTTATGTTCAGGGTTGATATTTGAATTCTTCTGTTAGGTCTGATTTGGATCCCTTTTCATGAAGAGAAACGCAAGCTGTCTTTTTTCCATCAGCTCTCTAGACTTTAAAGCCAATCTGCTGCTTCATAGGCAATTAACAAAAGGGGGGACGAACGTAAGAGAGTCATGATCACGAAAGGCAGCAGTTTGATTGCCGAACAGATGAAGGGTGAATGCGCAGCCTTGCTTTAAAAAGAGTGAATCTGTGGGTAGAAGGGTGGTAGCCGGCAGTTTGGATGAGAACAGAGGCAGCCAGTATGTAAAAGCTGAGAGCAGAGTAGAAAAAAAGTTAGTGCTGATCGTCCTGTAAAATTAGGGTTTGAGATGGTGGTTGTGAAATAAGCGTAGGGTGTAAGGTGGGGTCACTGTTCCCTGCTGTCTCAGAGTAGCATTCTCGCAGGTCACAAAGAATGCCTGTGCGCTACTCCACTTAAGTTGCTTCCAAATTGGATTGAAAAAGATATTTTTTGTGCAGAATAAGCACAGTGAGCAAGTACAAAATACTGTGACTGGCTAGTTGCACCCTTAAACCCTGGAGGACACTTGCAAGAAACCCTGCAGCTTCTGTCAGAAACAAGCAGTTCTTCTGTTCATGACTTACAAAGTGCTGGTGCAAAACTCTTCAACCTGAAGCCAGAATTAAGAATGCCCAACGTGGCTCCATGAGGTTGTCAGGGGTTTTTTTTTCCCAAGCGGCAGGAAGCAAGCATGTTTGAGATAACCTGATAGTGCCACGTGCAAGGAGAGATGCTCTGCAGTAGTGGGTGGATTCAGCGGAAAAGGTGATTCAGCACCTGCTCTTATATTTTTTACTTTTTTACGTTCTTCCACTTCTCTGTGAGCTGCGTGAGAGTGTATGTGAGGAATATTTACTTTTAACAACTATTGAAATTTAATACTTTTTTAAACAAAAAATAATATAATCTGTGGGGGTTTTAAAAATAGACTTATACTCAGGTGTTGTGGTAAGCACATTTTTTATCTTTATGAACATGAACTTCATCTCCTACAAGGCTTGTTGCAGAGGTCTTACGAGTAAAAACCAAGTATGAATCCCCACAGTTCCCAGTCGACACCATATCTGGCAATTAAAGAAATTCTGGATGGTGCAGGTTTGTCTAGCATCATTTTCACCGAAGATTTTGTTGGCTCTGGCTGTGAATGGTCTCTTTTGTGTCCTATTGGACACTGATCCTACTATTGGCTTTTTTGAGCATCCCAATATGGAGGTGACTGAGAGGTCAGATAATTGGAACGGCAGGCTGATTTGTTCTGTGGCACTCATTCGTGGCAACACTGCTTTCTAAGGCTTGTGTAAATTTTAGTTTTTCACTAACTTTTTCAATTAATTTAATAATAGTCATTAAAAAAAGAAATCTGGACAGAAGTATTTCCCCAAGTCAATGCTGGAGGTCAAACTTTGTATCAGCTCAGTCCTGAGATGGTTATTGACTCTATTCCAGTTCAGGCTCAGCTGCGTCTGATGTTATTCTACTTAAAGCAGTAAGTCACACATTTGATGTGGTTACCCTGAATGTACTCAAAATTATGCCTGTTGGAAAATAAACCATTTATGAACGGGATGGCTCACAGCAAGTGGGCCCGCAACATGAGGCTCCCCCTTCACCGAGCATCATCCCAGCTCCCTTTTGCACACGTGCTGGTCCCTTTCCTGATTGCGGATCGTGCCTTCGCAGGGATCGCCTGGAAGTGCAGAGACATGCAGAGACATGTGTTAGTCAAACCAACAGCAGATGTGCCAGCTGAGATCTCCGACCTAAGAAGCTCGGGCGGTGCTGCAGGGCGCTGCTTGAGGCAACGGCATCCGCTTCTGCACCAGGGGACAGAGGGAATCGAGTACGGCAGCTCTTCTCCCACACGGCAGGAGAGCTAAGTGCTTCCCACAAAGAAGGCGCAAAAGTTCCTGCACTGAAAAATGCTTTCTGTGGTCTTCTGAGCAGCCCAGTAAAAACCACAGGCTGCAGAAGTGGGTTTTCATGTTGCACATACTGGTGTGAATCATGTACCTCCTTCCATCAAACTCCCCCGCCACGTCCCCTGAGCTCTGCACCTTGTCAGTGCATCAAGCAAGAGGTTCCTGTTCATTCATGAAGAAGCAGCTCAAAATAGGAATAAATACTGGCTCTTAGTAAGAGTAAGTAGAGCTCTTTAATATCGCATTTATTTCGCTTTCCCGCATTTAGCTTTCATGGTGCTTTATGAACAAAGGAACAGGATCAAAAGCAGTTGTTTGACTCGGTTTGTTTCATTCCGCGTTGCACTTGCAGCGCGCGCTTCGAGTTGGATGTTAAAATGAAGATCAGTTGGTAAAGGTCTTGACTTAATCAGGACGAGGGAGAGAAAGTAATGCTGTAATGCTGATAGACACGGTCACTTGTCTGAAAGGAAAGGAGTTTGCCTTAACTTTTTACGTCACCTCTACCTCGGGGGTGCTGCGAAGTGTTTCTGCAGAGCAGCCTGCTGCCACAGCTGTGATGCTGCCTACCAAGTCCGTAACGTTTTCAAAGTGGCCTTCTAATGTTTGAACTTCCAGCAAGCCTGCCTCGTGTTCTCTGGTGTTGACATGTGGCTTCCAGACTTTAAACTCCAACACATGTTATGAAAATGCATGAGTGTTGAATTTAAACCATATTTTAATAATTTGGCCACCTGTACAATATCCTAATAATCTTAAAATAGAGAACTCGAGATCCTCTGTGAAATTATTTGCAGCAGATGTTAAATCTTTGGTGTATTCTACACATTTACACGCTGGGGGACAGATATTAAACATTAGCCTTATAAAAATAACCCAAAATATATTTATTTCAAAGAATTAGAATGGTTCATAGCAGGAAGTAGACGCAGGAAGCTCCGTCCATTGTTACAGTTTGTTTTAAAAGCATGCTCGAAATGAGATGAAAAAAAGTTTCAGTCATTACTGCAGTTGGACAAAGTTATCTCAGTGTTTAAAAGATAAAAAGCCTTTTTTAATGTATTTTGTTCCAGCAACTTTCTCAGCTGTTATTTTTCTAGACCAGCTTTCTTTTTTATCATGGGGGGTTTTTTTTTGGTTTTTTTTTGTTTTTTTTAGTACACTTCAACTCTTTGACCTTAAAGATGTAATTATGGGGCACTAAATCCTAAGTGTCAAACCCATTCTCTGGTGATTGAAAAATTACCCTTTTGGTCAGAACTTGAGAGCCAGAAATGAAAAACTTGCTGGCAAGAGGCAAAGGTTATAGTCTGAGTCTGACGTGACTGGGTAACAAGTCTCTTTGTTAGCAAAGTGAAGTGCTGCTTTTAAAGATAAAGAGATTGCTGACAAGCAAAGGTGTATATATAGTCTCCGTTGATGTAGCTAGCTCCAAGCGTGCAAACTCTGAACTGGCTTCAGAAACCGCGACACATTTAAAATCTGAGTGCGCTTTGGGGTGTTTTCATTTGCCTCCTGAGGTTTTGAGTTTACCCTATGAGGGCTGGACTTTCCCTGTCCCTGTCCCTGTCCCTGTCCCTTTCCCTTTCCCTTTCCCTTTCCCTTTCCCTTTCCCTTTCCCTTTCCCTTTCCGTTTCCGTTTCTTTCCCATGAAAGTTAAGGCTATGAAAGCCATGTGTTTCCACTAGCTAGGACTTTAGGAAAAATCAGCAAATATGTGTCACACAGCAATAAAAGGCGGGCAAGCCCCTACCCACTCCCTCAACTATTGCTTCTTTCTCAGTAGGAAACATCACT
The DNA here is from genome assembly GCA_013400195.1 of Aramus guarauna. Taxonomy (NCBI): domain Eukaryota; kingdom Metazoa; phylum Chordata; class Aves; order Gruiformes; family Aramidae; genus Aramus; species Aramus guarauna. The sequence goes on from VXBL01003636.1 coordinate 158,421, forward strand.
TCTGGCTTCTCCAGTCTGGGATAAATATTGCTTTATACACTTGCTCTACTCTTCCATTTTCCCTTCTCCAGTTGTCTCTCTTGCCCACCTCCCACTCTGCCCACTCTGCGCTGGCATCCTCCCCGCTCCCCTCCCCTCTCCCGCCCTCCCCTCCCCGCATTTCAGACGTTTCCCAGCCTCAGGTGTAGTAGGGCCGACCTCCAGGCTGTGTTATTCCGTAGGAAGACTCCCGGCCGTTCCCCTGGTGCTGCCGAGTTTGTTTGTGCTGGCAGCAATGGCAGTGAGTGCAAATTCTGGAAAGACAAGGTTGAGGGAGGGCTGTTCAATGCCCAGAACAAATGCTATAGATCGCCAGCAACTGGCAGGGCAGACCTGGGGAGGGTGCTGCTGCGGGTTTCTCGGAGCATCTGCTCTTTCCCTCATCATCTGCCGTGGGCTGAGGTAAGATGGGGTGCTGACTGGGACCTTGCTTTGACCATCTTCAGCTCCTTTGATGTTCCCAGTGATGCGGAGCTGGGGGAGCAAGTGGTGGGCAACACCTCTGAGCTGGGAGACAAGTGGTGCCGTCCCTCATAGACTGGTTTGGGTTGGAAGGGAACCTGAAGATCATCTGCCATGGGCAGGGACACCCTCCACCAGACCAGGTTGCCCAAAGCCCCATCCAGCCTGGCCTTGGACACTTCCAAGGAGGGGGCATCCACAACCTCCCTGCCCTGTTGCAGCCCGTTGCCAGTATTTCCCACAGTGTGTTACAGTCACAGAAATGACGTTGTGATTGTCATCCTGAGATCCTTAACAGGGTTAGGAAAAAGCACCAAATTTTTAACAGACCACTGGTTGTGGAGGCTTCAGTCTCGCCTCTATCTGTCCAAAAAGCAAACAGCAGTTACAAAGAAAATAAAAGCAAAAGTCCAAGGAAATGGCACACAGACAAGGCCAGTAAATGAGCGGTACCATTACTCATTTAAAATGAAAGGACAAAAAAAGGAAACTGGGTGATTGCAGCATCAATTCCTGTCCTGACCGAGAGCCGCCTGGCTTCTGCCGGGTTCGGCGAGGATTCAGGGGTTACTCCATCTCTGATGGATCTGTGGCACCTTCGGGTTTCGCTGGACATCTCTCTCATCCTCGCTACCTTTGACGTTTCTCGAACGCTTTGGATTTGGTGCTGGTGCTCAAACCCTCTGAGCAGGACACGCACAGGCACCTGCATCCCAAAAGTTCAGGGCCCAAAGTTCTTCTCTGGGTAAGGACGGTGTTTTAGGGACTTGGCATTTCGAGTAGCGCTGGCCCCGGCATTAGGAGCAGGAAGGTACGCGGGGTAGGGGCACGCAGGGGTCTGCCAGGATGAGTGAACGGGGTGTTTCGGGCTAATCAAAGCTGTAATGAGATATATTATTTTCCCAAGAGGGTTTTTCTCTAGAGCCAACGTAAGTGCTGTTGATTTCCATGGGCTTTGGAACAGTCTTCCTTGTGTGTAAATCAAATCTAAATTTAATAAACACAGAATCACTGCTTTGGTCTTAATACTACTAAAGATATGAACTGCATATGTGGGAATACACGGAACCAGCGAAATAGTTCCTGAGCTGTCACCCGCAAAAAGGAAAGCTGTAAATCTTGAAGAGTTAATGTGGAAAAGCTAATGCCTTTTCCACGGACAAAAGTTTTTTAAAAAATCTGTTCCCTATATCTTTAAAATCATAAAATTAAGACATGAAAAATCAACTAGTAGCTCGTGAGATGAAAGAACAGAGGATCTGATCCCCAAAAGGCCATATAGCAGTGTAACCTATATCTAGCGATGTCCTTTAACTCTGGAAACTGCTTTTGCACCAAATGCTTCCGTCCTGCAGCCCTTTCCGCAGGGAATCAGCCGTACGAAGCGCGGCCGTGGTGACAGTCCAGCTGCCGGACGGACCGTGCTTCGGCGTGTTCAATTATTCCCTCCTTTTTTTTGCCTCCCGAGTTGAAACGGCATGGGTATTTCGTCTTTTCTCCTTCGCTGATGGAAGCAAAATGACCTTGGAAAAGGGACTACTTGGGGTCTTTCTGTTTTCTCAACAAAATTAAAAAAAGAATTTAAAGTTGGGTTTTTTTTTTCTGAACAGTTTAATTTATTTTGAGATTAAGTATTAATTTTCAGTGTTTTTTTTTAACATTGTTTTTTAAATCCAGACAACTTTGGCCTTTTTTTTTTGAAAACAAAAAAATAAGAAAAAAGTAAAGGTACGCAAGCAGTCCAGGTTAAAATGTCCCAAATGGGGGGGACAGGGTTAATTTCTCCTGGCTCTACTGTCAGGACGTTCAATAAATTCTCCCTCAATTCGGGGAATCCTTTTGATTTCATTCCTGTATTGTTCNCCCGGGCCGGGGCCTGTGCGCGGAAACCGCGGCGGGAGGTGGCGGAGAGGCTTCGCCGGCACCGCCTGAGGCTCCGGCCGAACGCGGGGCGTGCTCCCCCAGCAACGGGTCGCCCCGTTTGCCCGCAGAGCCCTGTGCCCGGCCGCGGCGTTTGAGCGGACGGCGGCGCTGAGGCCGCGGTTCAGCTCGGAGTAGGGCCCGGGCCCTGCGGAGCTCGAAGTGTCTTTCCCCAAACGTAAATATTGGCGCTTTCGGCTGGTTTTATGCGACTGCTGTCAGGAGGCAAAAGGATCGCAGGCATCATTAGTGAGGTCACCGCTGTCGGGGATTTTTTTTTCCCCCTTTTCAGGGTGTTAGCGGCCCTGGGTTTTGTGGACCGGCTGCGGCAGAGGCGCCGGAGAGCCGCGCAGCCACCCCCGCTGTACCGCCAGCCGTGGCCCGCCGCCTCCCCGCGGCACCTCTGTGCCCGCTGCCCTCCCAGCTCCTACTGTATTTTATCTGAAACCTGCTGGCACGTTAACTATTGTAGTTATTTATCAGCACTGTCCATCAGCAATTTGCTGTTGTGATTGGCACCGATTTTACAGCGCTCTGCTCTTTCTGTTGCCGTGATAACATATATTGTGCCATGTTTTTAGATCCTGGCCGATTTCCCCATATGGTTTCCATATGGGAACATGCTGCTCTTGTTAGCCACCTTCGAAGCGGCCCGTCAGCCAGGTCCCCGCTCAGAAACAAATAAATTGTCTAGTGTCTACTGTATTTCCTTTCAGGCCGCACTCTCCACTTTAAACCTGGCAGTGTTTCAGAACAATCAAAATCCAATCAGCGGCCGTGCTAACTCCATATGTTTTATTTCCAGACTACGCGAGGCGGAGGAAGCTGAAACTATTTTCGGCGTGTAGCGGTGTTTAGGGTGACATGCCACAGATCACGCTGCACGTTTTCCGCTGACTATTACCCAAAGCCCCATTCAGTGAAGAGAGGCGCTCGGGTTTCGTGCAGAAAGCTGCGGCCAGCCAAGTGCTGCAGATCAAATTAGTTTTCCTGGAAAGTGGAGCACCTCTAATAGAGAGTGAAACGAATGTAAACTACAATTAGTTCGATGTGTTGGAAATACGCCGGAGTCCTCTGGGGCTGAGCCTTACAATATAAGCAAACTTGACAGGTTACTTTTCTTTAAATGGTGTTTCAAATGCGGTGATTACCCCTGTCACGAGTCTGTTGGCACGTTCTGTTGGGCTGCGCGCTGGAGGCCATCAGTCAGTCTCCTTCTGCCTCTAAAAATGGCGCGGCCTGTGTCTGGATGTAAAATAGCATGTTGGGAGGAATGCGTGTGTGCAGGCAACAGTAGTTTCTCTAGCAGACTTGCCTGGCATCCCCTGGGATCAGACTTCTCCCCGTGAGTTTGAGCGGCGTCTGTTTATTTTGCCCTGATGTGCGCTAAAATAGTTGGCAGGTGATGGCTGCAGTGCCTGACCTGTGCTGGCAGGATCGCCTGCGTTTCCGGCAGCTCCCCTGCCCGTGCTTTATGGAGGTGGAAGCTGGATGTAACGGGGTCAGGTCAGTGCCTGTGGTCCTGCAGCACCCCACATCAGAGGTGAGTTTGGTCCTATGCAAGGCGCCAGTGCAGCGGCAGGCAGCAAAGAGGGATGCGGAGCTGAGGAAGGATCTTGCTTAAAAGCAGGCGGGAGGTGTGAGGCAGTGTTGGGACTCGTGCTTGCATCTCTGGAGCGCAGACACCAGGAACCAACTCTCAGAACAAATTGTTCCTGCTCGGAGAAGCGCTCATGGTATGGTGCATGGGGGGAAAAAGTCAAGCAAACATGAGGATGACTCCCCTTGCACACGGAAAAACCAGTCCCAATCCCAAAGGGATGACAGCTCTCACTTAGAGGCAGGCAAGGAGAAGAGTGAGAGGATAGGTTTGGGTTGGTAGCAACTCAAGCACGTCTTTTTTCCCTGGGCCAGCCACGTAAGAAAAGAATTGCTGACTGATTTTGCAGAGGCTGCAAAGCAGCAGCAGTCTCATCTCCCTGCCTGCGGTCCTGTTGCCTTGCTCCCTTTCCCTCTGGCTGCATGTGGCGAGTCTGGCGTAGCGCAAGCGAAGGCCTCCATTTTGAGATTTTTTCCCTGAAAGAGTTGTAGCCCATTCCACGAGCATACGACTGAGCGGGGAGAGCTCACTGCCAAAGTGCAGGAAGCACCAGCAGAGCTGTTGAATGTTAATCCAATATTTAATGTTCAGTGGGTTGCCAGTAGTTATAAAACCATTCATATGGTTTGATGGCTGTATACAGCTTTCCGTGGTTACTTTACATCTGGCTTCAAGAGTTATGGATTTGAGAATACCACTAGGATGTCTGTTAGGAAACACTGTGAGGCCTTAGGAAAGGCAATAAACCAAGATTTGTCATTGTCAGGGAGCTGGCATGAAGGATGCTTTGAAAAGGCACTCTGCGTGACCTTCGAGTGCAGAACAAAGTCAAGCTCCCAGGCATCAAAGTAATGCCACATGTCAGGACAACCCGACGCGTACAGAAAGCCTAGAAGGTGATAGCCAGCATGGGGCAAATGTGCAGATCAATGCTCATTAAGTGAGTAGTAGTGTTCGAGTGAAAATAGCTGTCGGACCGTTCGGCTCTGGTGTTTGAGGATGCAAAATGCCGACAAGCGTGGAGGAAGCAACGCACAAGCAAAACTCCCAGACCCTGCTCCTCTTCCGCAGACTCTCTGGGAGGAAAACATGGTGCTGCACACACAGCTCATGTCGGGAGAGGGGGGACCGACGCGGGGGTGAGAGGTGTCGGTGACGCCTGTACGGTGCTCCTGGAGGGCATGCGCGTAGGGGGGCCGGGTGCTGCCCCCGCGGAGAGCATGGCCGTATCGATTCCCGGGTGCGCTCATGACCAAGAAAAACCTTTGGTCAGTGCAATGATGACGGAGGGTAAAGGAGATACGGGAGAGAAATGCTGGAACAGATTGTTTGGTTATCCACAAACTGGTGATGTTTTGGGTTCAGTTCAGAAAACCATAAGGGCTTTGGAGCAACAAAGTAGGCAAGACTACTGCCTACATCTGCTTTTTCGTCTTATTTTTTTTTCCTTTGGAAGCAGAAACATCCTTCCTAAGGCATACAGCACACAGGCAATTTTTATCAGGTAAATCTTCATCTTTTGAGTGTGAACATTTATGTGACAACTGAGGGGTTGCAAAGCCAGCTTTGTACTCTCGAAGGAGGACAGAAATCTGGGGGAGTTTGGGACACGTGAACACCTGGGGCTCAGGTTTGTCAGCAGCAGCACCCAGGGCCTGATCTACAGGAACTCAGAAACAAACAGAGGTTTTTTTCTTTGTAAATCTCCTTTTTCTCATTTTGTTACTGAGTCTTGTTCGCCTCCTGGGTTCAATAAGCCTTTTCAAGCTTTTTTCCTGCACCTTTTGAGTCTTTCCAGTCTTTTCTAAATCCTGACCCACGTCCTCTCTTTGTGAAGCATTTTGTGTTCCTTCCTCATTACCGCTGTTATTTGTTTTTCACAATTGCCTTGCAAGCTGTTCCTTCCTTCCCTCCAGTTGTCTTGGTTTCTTTGCACATCCCGGCTTGTTTTTCTTTCTGGAAGGGAAAAAACACAGAGGTTTGCATAAAGTATTACACAAAATTAAAGGTACGGCTTCCATCATCGTTTTACTTGACAGTAGTTAACTTCACGATACATTGAAATTAACTCTCTGAGCTGTCCTGCGATGTGCTCAGGCTTCACCCATTTCCTGGAGCAGCACCAGGGGCTGCACCGGGCTGCGGGACCTGTCCTCAGGCTGCCTGGGGAGCAGGACGTCTCCTCTCTTCTTTTTCTCCCTTGACTCAGGAGGATGTTTGCTTTGTTGGCCTGTAGAGGTCATAGGGATGAACATTTTAATTGTGTTTTAATTTAATTTTTAAAATTTTAATCTGGCCAGGGTTAGGGTATTGCCTCTTTCCTTCCCTGCCATCCCCCAAACACTGAATGCAGAATGGGCAGGATTAGTCTAATCCAATCCAGCAATCTATTTCCACCGTCTTTTAACCTCTACCATTGTGTTTAACCTAGTGAAAAGAACAAATATAGCCCATTTTCAATTCTAAGATGAATTAATTATGATTTTATTATTTGTTGTTGATTCAGTTACAAAGCATTAAGCTGAGTTACAAAGCCTGAAGCTGAACCCAGAAATCAAACAGTGGATTTTGAGATGATTTCTATAGCTGCATGTATTCCCCTTGAGAAAACCGTGAAATTAAAATTTTTGGGCTTTTATTACCGTCTTTTCCCTAGCGAGATGTGTCTTTGCTGCCTGCACAAGAAGATTTGAATAAGCTGAAGGAAAGGCAGAGTAAGTCCCTCAACACTTGTGTGCTGGGAGAAGCTGCCCGGGACATCTCCTGGCCCAAGGTAGGTTGAACACCAGAAAAGGGCAGGAATCATTAGGAAGCAGGAGGGCAGTGTTGCCACATCGTATGAGTTTATTTTAAGCGCTCTAGTACTTGCTGCTTCACTGTAAACCCCTCCGTCTCTCTAAGTGGCAATATTTAACGTGATGGAGCCCCGCGTCGGGGAAACCGCAGCGCTGAGTGAAGCCCCGGCGTTTGCTCCCTGCTCCTCTGCTCTAGGCTCAGCTTTGGGACCCTGCCGGGACATTCTCTTTGTGAAATGAAATCGTCGTTCATGACATGCATCCATGAGTCAAAGTTTTTCTTTCTGGCAGCATTTGAAAACGGAGCCATATTTTGTTTTCATCTATACTACAGAATGATGTTTTTACCCACAGTTTTATTCACGTTGGATTTTTGGTTTTACAGATTATGCTTTTGAGCAGCACTGCTGTTAGCACAAGTGCACTTTTTCACATTGTGCCCCAAATTAGTTTGGTGAGTTCCTGCAGAAAATACATTTAAAATAGGAAAAAAAAGAAATAGCACCTACTTCATTTATATGCTTTTGCCAGGGGTTTCATTTGGGGGGGGGAGGGGGAAATAAATAACCTGCTGTTCAGTGACAGCATTGTAACTCACACTAAAAATAATATATGAATTCAAATAGCCAGCCTCCAGCCTGTGCGCAAGCATATACCTAAGCACACTTGTGCATACCAATTATGGTAAGTCATATGAGGCTGATTTATAGAATTATTTTGTTATTTTTTACTTGCTGCAAAGTGTTAATTTTACAATGACTCACATCCTAGAGAAACAGAAAGTCAATATTTGAAATTATTGTTGCTGTCTTCCTGCTTGAATTCCCTTCGGTATCGGTGAAAGCAGTAAGAACTTCAGGTTTGACCAAATGATCTAAGGTTGGGCGCTCCAGGACGCATTGACTAGCTATATTTTCCTTTTTCAAATGGGTCCGTGATATATTTGATATTTAACCCACATATTTAGATGCAGAGCAAAATACACGTGCAAATGGGGTAACATTAAAACCTGGGAAACGCTTACAGCTTATTTAGTGCCTTCCAAGCGTGTTAGGTAGAAACAGAAAACGAACAACCAATCCTTCTTGGGGCCCAGCTCTGCCATAGGATGTGTCTTGATGCTTGAGGGTGTAACCGCTGCCCTCACACCACACAGGCAAACCAGTCCCGCACCTGGTGAGCGAATTTCTTGTGGTGAGCACGAAGAACAAACTCTGAGTTGAAGTGTCAAAAGGTAATTTTCAGCACCAGCTTTTCCCGCCGCGGGTGCTGTCCTTCTGGGCTTGGCAGGGGTGTTGGCACCTCCAGAGGTTGCCTGAGTTCAGAATTTGCGGTTGTTGCTTTTCCAGGTGTGTGAGAACTTCGGAGTGACGAGCCTGGCAGCCAGGGGCTGTTAGCAGAGACCACGGAAGGCTGTGGCAGAATGTGGCTGTCTGGGGAATGGGAAATTTATGTGCACGATATATATATATATATATAGAGAGAGAGCGGATGTCCATTAAAATGACAAGGTGCAGACAGAGCGGAAGGGAGAGGGGGACAGCTACCCATAGCACTTGGATTTTCTGGCCAGGACATTTCAAGCCAGAAGGTCTAATGGGAAGGGCAGGATCAGCAGCTGAGCTTCAGCCTTTGCTGAGCGGGCACTTGTGCTGTACGCAGCGCCTTTCCCTACAGACCCTCAAAGTGGTTTATCTTCATTTTCCCCTGATGGTGTCCCTCTGTTTTTAAGAGCACAGTCTTCATGGTGACCCCATGGCTCCTTGCTCCCCTAGGGTCCCTCCATCTCCCCCCATCTCCCCTGGCTGCGGTTGGATACAAGCACAGTCCGAAGGCTTTGCTGAGCTGGGACCTTGCCGTGGTGGAGGTGAGGAGTGGCTCCACAGAGCTGAAGGAGCGGCTCTTGCAAGACAGGGTCTGGCCCGAGGTATGGCAGGTGGCACTCTGCGTTTGTGTAGCGCTTCCTGATTCCGCACTCCGGAGTCAAGCACAAGCCGTGTGTCTCCTTTCCATGAGGGCCTGGCCAGCAGCAAATAACATGAGCATGAACAAGGGCAAGGGAAGGAAAGTGACTCAGGTGTTGTCTGTCCTTGACTATAAGGATGTAGCAGTTGCGCTTAGTGAACCCAAACTGTAAGAAACGAGTGAGTCAGTCGCACAGTTGTTGAATTGTTCCTCCTAACATTTGCAAGTGAGTGAAAAGTTTTGGAAAAGCGGGGAGGGCTCGCTCTGATCTTTCGGGCATCTGCAGAAAGCTTCTAAGGGGATTGGCACCCCTGGGAGAAGGTAAACCTGATCCTGGGAGAGTACTCATCATCGTGCCTCCTCGGTGGAAACATTTGGAGGGGATCCTTAAGAACACAAACTGTTTTCAGAAACCAGGAGGAAGGTGGCTGTGGATGTCTCAGCAGAGAGGATGTGTTGGGTAGCACGTCCTGATGGGAAAGAGGAGCTGAAGTCGCTCGGAGGGGCTTGGTGTTCAACACCTTCCTGGTCCTTGTCTCTGTGAAACAAGGGCAGGAGAAATCCGTGAGGAGAAAATGGTTCTGAACCTATTTTTTCAAACATTTGTTTTGTTCATGGTTGTGTTTCTGTGTCTTCTGGTCACAGCACCTCCTTAGACAAGTTAAAGGGATGTATGAGCCAGAGCTGCTTTAATAAAAGTGCCGTTAAGGTGTTGTGGGTTTTTTTTCCTGAAGGATTTTTAGCTGCTGGGACAGACAAACAAACAGCACCAAGGGATCCTAGTAGACTCGTATCACACCAAATATTGTTATGCACTGTCTCCCGTGGAGCCACGTACACCACTGCCACGCCAGCAGCAGGCTGGGTGTCCCTGGCACCACTGAAAACGAGTGGGGGTCGGCCGGCCACTTTCCCAAACTCCCGCCGGGCTGCGGAGGGGCCCCAGAGGAGGCAGCCAGGGACTCGTGGATGTGGCTCTGGTGACCGGCAGAGCCGGCCGCCTCCAGCAATGCCCGGCTGGGCTTGCCGGGGAGGCTGCCCGTGGTGCGCTGGTGGTTGCCGCCTGTGGTTGCCGGGCCCCTGGGGAGCTGTGGGATAATATTGAGAAGTAACTTGCGAAAAGTGACTAAGAAAAGGAAGCCCTGCGTTCACTGAACGAATGAGCGAATGAATGACCAAATGAATGGATGAATGAGAGGGTGCGTAGGGGCTGCAGCCACAGGGGTCTGGGCCTGATCTGTGAAAAGTGATCCAGTCCCTGCTGCCAGGACTGAACACTTGAAGGAGTGACCTGGTGGAAAGCTACGGCCAAACCATCTCAGAAATATTATCCCTGAGGTTTATGGGCTTTTGTAGTCTGCAGCCACGTGGTTCAGAGAGGCGAGGGCAGAGCCAAGAGGACACACGCAGCAGAGGGGTGCTTTTGTCCCCGCACCTTTGTGAGCAGCCACTGGCTTTGGGGACGCTGCTGGGCAAGGGAAGGCATCCCAGCGAGAGGGTGGACCCCCAGCCCCAGAAAAGGTGACACCAGAGTCGTCAGCCCTCTGCCCTCGGTCCAGAAAGCGGGAGGCCAGCAGTGCCAGCGTCGACTTGTGCCCCTTGCACCCTTCTAGCTTGGAGAGAGAAACCTGGCAGTGGGAATGAGGTGGCTCTGGGGGCGGGAGTGTCTGGGGTACGGGCCTCCTCTCCGTGACACTCCTGGGCAGATTTTTCCCTGTCACCTTCCTTGGTTTCCCGTGTTCTTCCTAATCTTTATAGCTGCCCTTTTTGTCTCGTCTTTTTCAGCCCTGTTGCTAAGCCTGGGGAATGGGGGTGCTTGTCCTGTCTTGTCTGCAGGGCTCGGGCTCCCCTGCAGGGCTCCTGGGGGCTTATGGCCCCTCTGATGGGTTTGCGATATTTTTGTGTGTGTCCTATTCAGTGTGAGCAGCACTGGGCTGAGGGGCTGTAAAACAATTTTCCTGGAAAGAATGTGTTCCACACTGTTGATTATTATTATTTTTTAGTGCCTAACATACGCTATTTTTAATAGCAGCAATATTTTTGAAAGCACGTCTAAAGTGGGGGGGAGATACATCTCATTTTGTTGCTGTAAATTTGCCTTTCTGTGTAGAGAGAAGAACAATCAGCAAAGCCCTTCACAGATTTAAATCAGTGCAAGTTTTTGGCATCTGTGTCAACTCTTCTTCCACCAGAATTGGTACTACAGCCCTAGGAGTAAATGCAGCGGCAGACAACAGGCGCAGCGTGAAGCACATGTATTCGACACAGCAAGTACTGAGGCTTAGCCGAATAGCGCTCGATGTGTTGTTTGGGTGGCTTTCAAACATCCCAACCGAAAATAAACATCAGTTGTGCTTCTCTCTTGGCTGCATTGAAACACAGCCTGTAAAAAGAGAAAACCCGACGCTTGCCATCCTGTACGGCTGTGGCACACGACCTGCGAGTCAGAGACGCTACCTCATGGTACAGGGGTCGGTGGCAGTAAATCTGCCGGAGACGTGATGAGCGATGGCTCCGAAGGGAGACCAATCTGGCTGCCCAACCCTGGCAGCCAGCAGGCTTGGCTAGCAGGGCCACGGCCGTGCCGGCCCGAGGCAGCCAAGCCCAACCAGCCGGGAGCCAAGTCCCTGGGGCTGGCGCGGGAGGATGGCCGGGGCAGCTCCGCCTTGCAGCTGCGGAGGACAGTGGAGGCGGTAGTCCCGGAGCAGGAGGAGGACGGGATGTGCTTTGCAGCAAGGTCCGGACTGATGGTGTGCGGCCGGATGGGGGGACACGGGGAAGGAGGGGCGAGGAGTCCGGCAGCTGGGAGGGTTTGGAAGTGCTGCTGGGTGGCACCTGGGGTTCCACTCTGGCTCAGGGACTGCGCGTGGTGTTTTGCTGCCGCGGCGTTGCCGGCGAGGGTGGTGGGACCGGTCATGAGGACCAGTAATCGCGTGATCAGCCCTTTCTGTGCTTTTAGGTGCTTTCCTGCGAAACGGGCAATGTATCCAAAGGGCTTTGTTGTTCACATGAAATTCAGAAACAGAAACAGAAAAAACACCTGCTAAGAAACTGAAAGAAGCAGCCAGGAGTGTTACGTTGCTCTATGAATATGAAGCATCAGCTATAAATCACTGAGGCTGGTGGATTGTTTTTAACCACACAGAATCGCGGTTCCAAAACTCAGTATGTGCTTTCAACAGCAAAGGAACGTTTCATATTTTACAGGTAGATCTTGTCGCTCAAGGATTTTAAAGGCCCTATGCCAAACCCAGGTGAGGGATTGAGCTATTTCTTTTTTCTAATTGCCACTCTTCTCAGTTACATAGTCATTTATTTGGCATTGTTAAAACTCCGATCCTTGTTCTCAATTCTTCTAAGGCCTGATGTTACGCTTCTGCCGAGTCACAGAAGCAGCATAAAATTGTTCCCGACTCTGTCAAAATCAGGCTCTGAAGGGGATGCCACATCTTTGTGACAAGAACAAGGTTGTGCCCCAAACCTTCCCGCCTTTTAATTGCTAATTACTTCTTCTGAGGTTATCTTAGGAGTCTCAGTATTTGGGTATATGATGGTAGAAGAAAAGTTGCAATAAAAGCATAAATGCTCAGGGAGAGAAAATAACTTCTTGTAGACTGACTGATTATTTTGTCACATAAGCAATCTGTATTTAGAGAAATACATAAAAAATATAGTTTGCATAGCGAAAAGTGAGAACACCCATCAGTCTTAGGCAGTTAGGACCAACCAGTTTATATGCAAGCTAGAAGAAGGAGAAACATAAAGAATACCCTTCAGCTTTCCTAACCACTGTTTTACTTGGACCACAAGGTCCACTAAATGTTGCTGAGAAAACTTAAAACTTTCTCCAACGTGCTCAAGAATTCAGATCCACGTCTTTCATTGTCACTGGCCAAGTACACATATTTACTTGTAGGGCACTTTTAATACAGTGTGATGGAGACATTAAGCTTGAGCCTGGTCTAGTATTCTGAAAATAACTCACCATTTGGGAGGAGAATAAAGGGTGTTAATCTCAGCTCCTTGGCTGAAATTCCTAGTAAAGTTTTTACTTCTCCATTCCCAAGAATAGGCGCAGTGTTCCTCAAGAAATAATTCATATTCAGAGTGTTACTCTGTATATAAAATTTCAGTGCACCAGTGCACAACTAATCCTTAGAAGGAAAAGTTGCCCTCAAAAATCTAGCCAGCTCTGCAATACTTAATGTATATGGACTTGAATGATAGGCAAAATGTTGAAAGAATTAAGTTAAATGTATTTCAGGGGAAAAAAACATAAGGAAAACTCTTGGCCAAATCTTTTACAGATGGTAGACAGCTTAATTGCTGTGGTAAACTTGTCTGACATTTTTGGAAAAATTTGGGTGCTGCAGTAATCCGTAGAACCCAACGGGCCCAGGTTTAAATGGCTTGAAACAAAGACATGCACGCCTTCATCTTAGCTGGGTTGCTAAAGTTTCACCCAGGGTTTTGGGGGTAACTTTTTCCCTTCCTTTATTTTTTTCCATTTAACTCCTTTTAATCAATTTAAAAGTTGTACACGTATTATTTGGATGGGAAAGCAACAGAGGCCTTAAATGAAGTGAATGAGGCTACAGTATTCCTCTGTACCAAATGTCTTCCTGGAAAGTTTTATGCTGTACGCAGCTGGACAAACTTTAGAAAAAAAAATAAAAAAATATTTTTTTTGCATGGAGCATTGTGCAGGACACAACGGTAGCTGGAGGAGCACACGGCCTCTGGCTGTTGGTGGAAGTGTGAGGGCTCAGGTGTGATTCCTTGCTCCGTGCTCCCCAGTTCGGTGACTGAATCGGCATCCGATGCCGGCGTGTAACGCGGCTGCTTCTCCCGTGTCTCGCCGAACGGCTCCTTCTTCTGCAGTTCCTAAGCGCACACGTCACTCGCCCTTTTTTTCATAGATCACCACCGTACGTCTAAACTGAAGTGCCTGTGTTGAGCTAAATTGTAATATTTTCCTTATTTGCTAGTGAGCAGGTACAAAGAGACCCAAATCAGCATCATATTCTTTCCACTACATCCATTTTCTTTATCATCAGGCTACAGCTGTAAGATAAACTCTTATCTTCTTCTGAAAAACTCCATGCTTACCTTTCTTGAGAAGCTATTTCTTCTAGCACTCTTTTTATTTACACTAATAGCAAAATTTCATGTCATTCCCATAATTTGAAAGGGAATTAGAATAGAATAGAAGAATAGAATAGAATAGAATAGAATAGAATAGAATAGAATAGAATAGAACAGAACAGGAGTTGTTATTCAGTTATATCCCTTTCTATTTAAAGCCTACATTTTCCTGCATGCATGCTTGATTTTTCGTTGTCTCTTTTTGCTGCTGCTTCTTTCAGCTTCTTACTAGGCAAATCCTGTGTTGTCCTTGGCTCTGGGCTCACCGTGCAGCCTGGGACCGAGATGCCCTGTGTGTGCCAAACCGTGCACATGCTGAAGGGAGCGCAAGCGTGTCCCGTGCCGGCTGCGGACCTCCCCGCATGTGGCTCCTCTGACGGCCCAGCGCTTTCAGGGTCTGTCCTGGGCACTATCAATTACTGGTGTGACGAGAGCGGGGCTTGTGTGGAGCTCCTGAGACCAGTGGTGCTTTTGGCATCCGTCGCTCATTGTGTAGCTGAGGATTTCTTCCTTTCCTCTGTTCTTCTGCTTCTCTGGTTTGCTGTGTCCTGTCTTTGCCTTAGCAACTTTCTTTAATAAACTTTCCCCTGCAGAGAAGGTATTTGTCATGATAACGGGCAGCAGAAAACAATTCCCACGTCTCTCAGAGAATACAGTGAATGCTCATCTGCCAGTGGGAATGGTGCTGGGATGTTCTCTGATGTCGTGTTTTGCATTACGAGTGTTATGTTTCAGTGTGTGATATCTAATGGTATACTTGTTTTACACTGGAAAATTTAGGCCTGCATTATTTTGCATTTGCTGGAGACTTTGAGACTTGTACAAAATCAAGTTACTGGTGTGCAAGTGTTTGCAGGTTTCAGAGGCAGAGGAGTCTGTCTGTGTTCTGGTTTTATCTTTTTTCGGATGCTTTCTGCATCAACATTAGCCAGGCTGACTTAATTGTGGCTCGATTCTTCTAACTCTTGAAAAACAACAACAAAAGTATCTTTTTTTTTTCTTTCTTTCTCTCAAACATGTGATGCTTTCAAAGGCCGATAAAGTGCTGTGTATGCTGCTCCTCTCAGGGTGGGTCTGGGTCTGGTCTCTCTCACTGCACATTTCTCTCCTTTACGGACAATCATTCTGGGAGTGAGTGATCCCCAAAGGATAATAGGATTTCAAGATGAAAATATAACTGGCAGGGAAGCGGGATCAGCATTGTTCAGTAGCGTCATTCCTCAAAAATCATAGTATTTAAAAAAAAAAATTTCCCTGAATATTTCATTCACTGACTAGGTTGACCACCTGAGAGGTGGCCTTTTCAGGATTTTCCTCAGCGAGGTGAGTGACTGGCGCTGCTCGTTTTCAGGTCAGTGCCTCCACGAGTCATTGAACGGGTTTTCAGCATCCAAGGCAGGCGCCGTGTCCCGGCAAGGGGGGACCGACCTGGGGCAGGACCCCAGGAAAGGATCTGTGCTACTTTGTGATTTTCCTTAACGAGGCTTTGCGGGAGCCTCAGGGGTTGCAGCCACAGTGAGGGGCTGGATGGGCTGTGGGGAGTCACCCAGGAGACCTGGGTGGTGGAGAGAGGACAGCAGAGCCAGCTGGAGATGTGCTGGGGAAACCCCATTATCCTGGGGGGCAAGGCAGGGGGAAACCTGGCTGTGACATTGGTTGAGGAGCTTTGGGAGTTTAGGCTGAGGAAGGATAAGGGGTGCCTACAGGCACCCGGCAGTGGGGGTACGTGCTGTGAGCTGGGGAGATGTCAGTGTCGGCAGGATTCCCAGAGGAGACAGAAGCGGGTCACCTCCCCCACCAGTCCCACCTACATCGCAGCACGTGAGGGACTGGACTGCCAGAAGCAAGCTAGGGAAACGTGTCCCCCAGCGCCAGTGCTGGGGACAGGCTCTTCCCCACCAGGTTTGATGATTGTCCTGGGGAAACGCCTCCAAGGTGCCGCTGCTTTGGCTGTGGTGCAGTCCAAGTTCTGCTGACATGCCCACAACACCTTTTGTTAAAAAGCAAAGCAAACAAGAAAAAAAAAAGGAAAAAAAAAAAAGACAGTTCAGGACAGGTGCTGCTACCAGTTGCTTTCTGGTTGAAGTGGGAGATGTTTTTTCTGTCTCTCCTCATTACCTGCCTCTGCACACATCCTCTGCTGCTGAAGGCACTGGTTTGGGCTTCCCCACACCCTGCGGTGTGCTGGATGTTTTGGTTTCCCTGCAGAGTGTGGTGTGGTGCACCTGGAGAAAGCAGTGGGTGGTGTTTGGCATGTTCAGTGCAGCTCACGGGCTTCAGGAGCAGAGTTATTTTTTTCTCTATGAACAATCTCAAATAACCAGCACCTTTCTGGATGTGTTTTTAAAATATCTTACAGCCTGCTATTACATCTGCTAATGTGTTTTCAAATGCTCTTTGCAAGGCTGTCTGTCTGTGCTAAAGAGCTACAGCTTCTGTGAGGACAGCAGCCCTGGGGATTTTGTGGTCCTGCGGGAAACAGGTGTTTCTGTTTGAATATGCCATATTTTTTGCATATTTTTTTTTTCCTGAATACAAAGCACAAGTTTCTGCAGAGTGGCTGACAGAGCCTTCTGAACTCGGGCACCCGGAATATCCCACCTGTGACTCTACTCCTGGAATTTTCTCCCTGCCTTACCGGAGGGAGGTGTCTGCTCTCCCGAAGAAACAGGGATTCCTGCACGGATCACTGATTAGCTGCGACCCTATCCCTGTATGCCTGAAAAAGGCAGCAAGCGCAGGCTGTGTGAACGGAGCCAGCATTTCTTGTAGTCCTCTTGCTTTACTTCCATTAGCGTCTCTACCTAATCGATGGTGGAGGGACTCTTCTGGTTGGCATTTCTGCCTCTTCCCTGCGTGCTGAAAGGCAGCGCTGCTGCTGAGCTCGTGGGTGGTGCGAGCACCACACAGCCTGCCTGGAAAGGAAGGCCTGCGGAGAGTGGGGTGGGAAGTGCAGATTAGACCCGTGCAAGGATGAGGAAAGTGCCTGTTTGGCCATCGGGTTGCGGAGGAACAGCTTGATGAGCAACTCTTTGACTCAGCTGGAGCCCTGCAGGAGTTCCTGCAGAAGTGCGGCCATCTGACCCTCCTGTGGGACCAGCGGTGACATAAAACCACCGTTTCCCTGGCAACACTGGGTGAAACCCTCTAGTCGCTGCAGTAAAGGGGTTTTTTTGGTAGTGGCTTGAATGGGACCGTGCTGTCGCAACAAAAGGCGGCTGTTTACTGTGATGCCTTACATGGAAACCCCTCCGTAGTCAGTGGAGAGAGCCAGGAACTTCCAGAGGGTGATTAATCCCAGCTGGTTTAGACACTGACTGCAGGATGGGATGGTTCATCCGCTACGATTTGTTTATCTCCCTCCACTGAAGGTCCAGCTGTCAAGATCTCCAGCTTACATGAGATGAGATGAGATGAGATGAGATAGATTGGTTGCTTTATCCCACGAACGTGGGACCAGAAAGACCTCATTGCCTCCATGAGACAGTTTTATGTCTTCCTGTTTTATGTCAAGGTTGTAATTTGCTCAGTGGGATGTACAATGGAAAGATTATTGTTTCCTTGAGGGAGTCTGGTCCCATGATTGTGGAGTAAGTAACAAAATCTTAATAACTGGCTTTGTTCATCATTCCCCCTGAAAATAGGGACAGCAGGTATGTCCAGAAGGGTGCGTTTGGGTTTAAAAGAGATAACGGGTCCAATACAGGAACCTGGAAAGGATGGGTTCCTTTTTTGTGTGGATTAGCAGAATTCACATTTTTTTTTTAAGGAGGCAAAGAATGTTGAAAAATTAAGAGAAATATGATTAAAAATTTAATTTAACATCTACCTGATTGTAAAAGGTTACTTTGAGATTTGAGAGAGAAAAAAAGGCAGGGGAACATCTTACCTTTTCCTCCCTCTTGTAACATGGAAGAAAATTGATCCAAGTCCTGGGTAAGTGTTGTTTGAGAGTTTCAGTAACAGAGACATCACAGCTCTCCGGGATCACAGTAGTCGTCTCAGAGAAAGAGGGACAACCTGGACTGCATAAACCAGGCCATCTTCTTGCAGTCCCCTCTGATCTTTCTCTTTTCTACTTACGGCCTGGCTGATTTAAACAGCCCACTTTATTTCAGTGTTCAGTTTGCCAGTTTCCCGTTGCTCACAGGGTGACGGTACCATCGGAGGGCAGTCGCAAAAGGTTGGCTGTCCCATGCCGGCACGGCACCGTGTCCTCTCTGCTGCGTCTCTGCCGGGCCCGTTCCTGGTGTGGGTAATCGGATGGAGGCAAACGTGGGACGTCACCCGGCGCGGTTCATAGCCTTGAGCTAGCGGAGTTCGCTGACTGTGTTTGAACCTGTGGCGAGCCATGGGATTCCTCTTTGCTGTACTGACATTCAGTAAAAAAGGTGCGTTTTTTCTGTGTTAATGCTATGCTAGATGGCAATAATATGCTGACAAGAGCATTGCATAAGTAGAGGTTGATTCCTTCAATAACTGAATTGAATAATATATACATTTATCTGGCCTGTTGGTTTAATATGCTAAGGAAGGTCTTTGCAGCAAGTGACACAAGGTATGTCATTCCTGCTCCCTGGTCATGTTATAAAACCAGATTTGCTTGAATCTGGAAAATACCATATTGCAAACCTGCCTGCTAAGCAGCTGCTGCTCAGGGTGACTGAAAGCATTCTTCATCCGGGGAGCTGCAAGCGTTTTGCAGAGGAAACCCACGCCCTGCTCCCTCTTCCCAGCGTGGAAGTGGGGGTGCGGGGGTACGGGTGGGCGTCCTCGGAGCCGCTGCAGTGCTGAGCCCCGCTCTGCGAGCCGCCAGCACCCCTGCTTTAATAGTAACATAACAAGTAATCTTGTCGTCCTCACTGTGCCATAGGCATGGCGCGGGGACACTGGTAAGGAAAAGTAATACCTTTCATTAGGAAGAGGGATAATAGGAGGGAAGCCCAGAGGCTTTCCAGCCGTGAGATTCTTTTCTCTCACTTATATTGTACTGTGTGCCTAACCTGTCCCATGGCATTTATGCCTGAAGCCTTTTGCATCCTGTTGCTACAATATCTGTAGTTATAAAACAGAAATAGGATTCCTGTTCTGCTACCCACCAGGGCCAGGGCAAAGCAGGAGGCAGCGTCTGCTGGCAAGAGGTGCTTTTACTCGCGCTTCAGAGGGAATCTGAACGCCTAACAGCGAGGAAGCCGCGAGATTAGTTGTGCTAAAACCAAAACTGACTTACCCGTGTTTAACACCTTGTGGGACAGATTTAATTCTTTACTTTTGAATGTATGAGATGAATTTGATTTAATACTGAGCAGGTTATGGACAGGTGGAAACCTGCACGTGATCCAAGTGGAAATAAGAGTATTGTGTGCTTAATTTACCAAAGGTGGTCAAAATAACCTATCTCTGTATGTATTTCTGTTGCAGGGGCTCTTAGAAAAACAAAACCAAAACACCAAAGCAGAAGGTGGTGGGAAAAGATTCAAGTTCTCTGTTGCTTTTTCATTTGATGCTATGTTCGTTATGGTCTCCAGTCCGCCTCATTCTGCTCTGCTGGCAAGTTGCAAAATGATAGCGTTTTATCCTGCTGTTTGCCTGCCTAGCAAAAGCTCCTTTCTTTTTAACCGTGCACTTCCTGAGCATACTTGACTACTGAAGTGAATAGGAGCTTTGTAAATGGAAGCACAATATGATTCAGCTCTCAAAGGTGTGGAAATTTCATCTTTAGATACTCGGAGGAATATGTTCTGAGTTGTTTTTTCCTGTATGTACCCAAGTCGCATTTAGTTGACAGTTAACGTTTCTAGCCAGATAATGAGTGTATTTCTCAGAAATCATACACAGAGGATTTTTTTTTATGGGTTTTCTTCAGTCCCTTCCTATTTTTAGAGTTGCATATAATTCACAGTACTTCTCTCTCCATTATAATAAGGCAGCAGGTGTTCAGTTAAACTAAATAATTGTCAAATGCTGTATTCCTCTTTTTCACCAGGTAGGGCCAAGAGACAATTTTCTAGGGTTGATTTGACAAAAAAAACGAGCCAAACCAAACCAAACCAAACCAAACCAAACCAAACCAAACCAAACCCAACAAGATTTCAGCATAATGGAAACTTGCTTTGAATGGAGGTCAAATGTTACTTGATTCAGTAGAAAAAATACAATGTTTTCATGGAATCATGGAAAGATTTGGCTTGGAAGGGACCTCTGGAGGCCCCCAGCCCTGTCCCCACATCCCAGCATGGGTAACTGCAGAGCCAGATGGCTCGAGCACTTGTCCGGTTGAGTTTTGACACTGTGGTTTGGAGACTGCTGGAGCTTGCAGAGGAGTGTGTCACAGCCATCCAAAATTAATCCAAGAGGAAAGGTCAGGTGAGTGAATGCTCTCCCTGGATGAGTGCTTGGTATGATGCAGAGCCTCCAGGCCCAAGGAGTGGCCTGCCTTGGGCAACTGGACCCTTTAATGACCTCGTTATCTCTTTTAATGATGGGGTTTCAGGAGCTCTTTCTTTAACGACCCTGTGCTTTTGCGTGGCTTTGAATGGGCAAAGTCATCGGACTTTGCTGTGCATTCAGACCTAAGCTTCAGTACTCTATCAAATCGCTAAAATGCTAAGAAAGCTGGGCTTTTTCATTTTATACTCCATGGACAATAGAAAATGCTTTCAAGCAGGATTTCAGCAGCCCTCTTGCTTTGACATTGAAAACATTCTTTCACAAAGCAACAATCGAGCAGAAATTGCTGTAATAAACTGTTCCATTTATAGAAATGTAAACAATATTTATGTGCTATTGGTAGTACTTTGGACAAAATCGATGTGTGGGCTTGTGTTTAAAAAAAATAACAGAGGAGAAGAACATGACACAGAGAAAGAACAAGCTGTTGACTAAAACTTTCCTTGTCGCAATGGCCTCAAGAAACCCATGTATTAATACTGATTTTAAATGATCTTGTATTTGAGACTCTAGGAGAAATCCTGATTTTTGGCAACTTCTAATCACCTTTTTACTTTCTGAGAGTGATTCTGTGAAAGCATCTTATGCTGATCACCTCAAAAACAGTGACTTTGAAAAACAGTCCTTATCCACCGCTTTTCTCCACAAAGTGATTACGTTATAGTCTGCTTTTATCCTAGGTCAGTCTCCAACAGCTGCCTATACATAATTCATCAGACTAAAACTATTAATCTTTTGCAAAGGTTACTGTGTCTAATGGTGGATTTATCAGTTAGAGAACTCTTTATTTTTCTCCCCTCTTTTTCTACCTGTCACATTTATATTAGCTTCTTCTTTTCAGTTCCTGGTTTCGTTCTCCTGGTTTGTGGGGACAGTGAGGTGTAGAAAGAAATGCTACTTTTGGTGGAAAAACAGAGGTTTACTTATGAACAGACATTTTTTTATTGTCATCTTAATGAAATGGTTGATCTTCTAACAAATCTGTGATAGACAAAAGTCCAAATGACTGTAAGTATACTTACTGGAGGACATAATTAAGCTTGAGGTTTAATTTCTAGCCGCACCCCCCTCTCCGCAACTGTTACTAGCTCTTCCCATTTAATTTTTTGAGCAAAGTGCTCAGTGCTGGTCTCTTCTGGCAAAAGGGAAATTCTGCTCTGCAAAGTTTGAGTAGAGCAAGCACAGATTATAATTTCTGTTGTGTTGCAGAGGGCTTGGTGAGAAATTTTATGTGCAGGTATCACTAAAAATCCTCAGGCAGAAATAACACTCTTGGCTTATATTGTGAAGATCATCAAATGTGTCGTCCAACAGGAAGAAGATCTATTCAGAAACTTTTTTAAGTTTTGAGTGTGTAAATGTGGGAGGTTCTTTGGTCTTTCTAAGGGCTGTATGTGTCCTGCCGACTCACACTATACACAAGAAATTACAGCACGAGGTAAAATGCTGAGCAAGTCCTTGCATTTGGTGGGTTATAATGGAAGATGATGCAATGATCTGCCCAAAGGAGCTGGGGTCAGAGCCAGGGAGGAGACAGCTTATGTGGTGTTGTGGTTGCCAGAGCAGATATTTAAGAAAAAGCCTGTGGTTTGGTCAAAGTGGGGTGCGAAGAAGCAATCTGTTCCTTAGTATTTCCTGAAGAGCCTAAAGATGTAGCTGAACTGGAAGAAGGGGTTGCTCATCCTATGGACGAAAGCAGAAAATCACAGTGTGAAACTCAGACCCAGAGTTACCGGGAGGAAGAAGGAGAGCTCTGACTGGAGGTGTGGCAAGCTATGAAAGAATGAGAGAAACCTTAGTAGATGGAAATTTGTGCATTAAGTTAATTGCAATTTGAGCAAGTGCTTGAAGAGGCAAGTGACTGAAATAAAGTATATTTGGAGGAGCAGTAATGGCCTTGCCACAGTCCCACCTAGCCCATGAGTGGCAGCTGTAACCATCCATGTTAAATGACCTAAAGACCAAGCCTGCATCAGGGAGAGGAGACGAGTGGAAACCATGGGTGTCTGTGTTCCTTAAGAAATATGCTTTTCTGTAGGTAATTACCCTATCCAGCTTTTGAGTGGTCCCTTTCAACTTACAATCTCATCTTCAGAAAAAGCTTAACTTCATCTCTAACAGTTCTGTGTATCATGAAGGGCTTGTAGGGAGAAATCCTTCTAAGGCCACCTGTGTACCAGCTAATTTTGCAGTGATTTGGGGGAGGGAAAAGTCAGGTCTTTCAGTTCTCCACAGTGATCCCAATCTGTTTTGTCCAGGCCGTCTTTTCAGATCAAACTGACATGGTCTCTCAAGAGCAGAGTTGGACGGGCCAGGAGAGATTAGCATTGAAAATCAAAAGGTGGTTGATTAAGCAAGGCTGATAGTAGTAGTCACAGCTGGTTTTGAGACCAGGGAGTCCACATAAAGGTTCATGTCCCTACAACACTTAATGGAGGACCTGACTTCAGGCTGATTATAAACAATAACCTTTAGGACCACACATTTGAAATGAGGGAGAGGGAGGGAGGAGACACCTCTTACCAGGTGTGGAGGGGAGAGCTCTATGCATGCATTAGAAAAGACAGCAAAGCCCTGTGGGCGGGTGAGTACCAAACTGCAGGGCCAATGACAGTTGTGACATGGTCTCCTGATCTCAGTGGGTTAAGTATAAGATGTTGAGCCACTTTCTTGTGACTGGAAGGCTTACGGCATATGGTCATGGTTGCTTTCAGCACATCTTGCTTACCCAGAGGATGGTACAATCATCTTGTACATGGGCCTGAAGAGAACAGTTAGTCTTGTAACATGACAGGACAAGGTGAAGAGGTAGGACCAACTTCATATTTGAAATTATTCGGTAACAACTGGAAAAGGTTAGCCATCGCTCCAGATCATAAGTCTGTAAAGCAAGCTTGTTATGGAATGGTGAAGTACTTTGGAATACAGCCCATAGAAACTGTTGTGGAATTTGCACACTTAACCACCTCAGCAAGTTGAATCTTTCAGCTTTCTGAGGGCTAGAAAAGGTGTAGAAATGGGATTTTCTCATTTGTCTTGCAGTGGGTTCTTTTCGTGTTCTGGAAGTAAGTATTTGTTATCTCACCTGGCATGCTTGATGGGTAAAAGTCTTCAGAATGATGGAGACAAATGTGGACAGTGAATTATAATTGCTGTCAAACTAGGGAGACAATAAGGTGCTGTGCTGATTTTCTGAGAACCTAATGAAAATATGGTTTGTCGATCTGAATTTATTTCATTTTAGGACTATGACATAAGCTTAAAAATTACTGTGTTTCTGGATGCTAACAATAGTATTACCAAAAATTATCCAGCTTTGTGCCTGAAATGCTGATTTGGCATGGTGGCCACCTTTTCCAGCAAGGGTCTTGGGTTCCCAGGTTGGATTAGGCCTCAAAGATCAAAGATGAATTTTGCAGTCTCTTCTCTGGGTCTCTCACCTGCAGGTTAGGATAGGAGCCTCCAGATGGAGCTGAGAGGTTGGCGCAGACAGAAAGATGCTTGCTCACTTTGGGGGCTTCAGATGCTAATGCCCAAAGGGGGAGAACGTGACATGAGACCGGACCAGGACCTGCTGGGTCTGTGTTTCATGGACCAACGCTCTCCATCTCATGGTTGGCCCTGGGTAGTGGGTTCACAAGCATCATGGAGAGTAGATAACCAGTGTAAAGCCTTTGCTAGAGACATCCATGATAGGAAACAGCCAGGCTTGGACACCTCTGAGATGCTTTTGGGCGCTGGCAGTAAAACAGGAGGTGAGTACCGCTTCCACAGCCTGTACAGGGAGAGGATCCTGTTACGGCCTTTGCTCTGACCTGGCACATAACACATGCCATTAAACCTCACCCCGACTAACATCTGGAGGCTGTAAATGTTTTCCCCAAAAAAGACCTTTTTTCCCTACTTCTTCCTGCCTGCCTGTTTGAGCAACCTGCCACTGTTGGTCAGCAGGCTCTAACGTACGCCACTGTGGAAAAGGAGGTGACGCGCTGCCGAGGCAAAGGAGATCTTTCATTTAGCACGCAGCTCCCCTTCTCCCTTGGGCGCTGACGCAGGAGGAGGACACGGACTGAGAGCTGTGAGGAAGCTGGAGCCATGGCAGTGGGCATGGGGCGACCGCCCTGTCGGTGCGTGCCGCGTCGGAGGCATCGGCTGCTGTCGAAGCGCTGACTCTTCTTGTGAGTGAACTCCGTGAAAATGTAATAGTGGGTACTGTGCGCTAGCTTAAGACCTAATGTGTTATTCCTGGCTTTTATATACCTGGTTACCCATGGATAAAGCTATATGATATTTATTATAGCAGGGCAGGACCGCTTTGTAATCTGAATATGCTGCATTCACACCACTGACTTGAACAAAGTGTTTCTTCATTTCTGTAGCCATTAATGGTTTTCTCATAAGAAACCATGAAGTCAGTTTTGTTGTGTTTGTCAGCTGGGTTTTGACTGCGTGTATTTTGTTCCACAAAGGCGTTATTCAAAACCCCCCTTCAGTCTTAATTAATTGCAGACGGGGTGGAAGGCGAGCCCGGTGGGGCTGGAGAGGTTCCCGTCTGGTTTCCATTTCGCCCGCGGGCCGCGTGTGGAAGCACGGCTGGCTGCCGGCACCGGGACCTGGGCTGCTCGGCCCGCTCTCACCAGCCTGCCGTGGCCGGGGGCGAGCGACAGTTTTGACAGGCGTTGTTTATTTATCGGTCGGCCTCCGGCCTGCAGCCCAGGGCGCTCACTGGGGGTGCCCGTAGGCAGAGAGTGGCTTTGTGCTGGCGAAAGAGGGTGAAAACCCCGAACAAGGCCACCACCTCCAACCCTGTCTCCTTCGGATAAAGGCCCGTGTCACTCTTGTTGGAGACAAACTCTCTGTTCACCGCGCTTAAATCTCGTGACATGTAGCTGTGCTTGCTTTCAGCTCTCGGTCTGTTCCAGAATTTCCTCCCTGC
The DNA here is from genome assembly GCA_013400195.1 of Aramus guarauna. Classification (NCBI taxonomy): domain Eukaryota; kingdom Metazoa; phylum Chordata; class Aves; order Gruiformes; family Aramidae; genus Aramus; species Aramus guarauna. Next base: position 183,733 of record VXBL01003636.1, read on the forward strand.
CGTCTCCCAGTGCCAAGGTCTCCTACCAGGGAACCACTCAAAGCGAGGGGTTTCACAGCAGTCCCACTGACTTCAAATGCCACCGTGTATTTTACCACAACTGTGAAAGTCAGACATGAAACAGTAATACCCCCCTGTGAAAAAAACCCACCCTATCCTTAATAAATGTACATAGTGTGTGAGTACCCTGGCTGCTTAAACTCTTCGGAGCCTCTACCTATCCTTTTAATTTATGCATTTCATCTGCCTGCTGTAAATATACACGAAGCCCAGAGAATACTTCTGTTTCCCCAGAGGAATATTTTTTATTGAGTTTGGCTGTGCAGAGCTCTCTTTTGCAGACGAGTTATGAACAGCAGACTAATAAAAGCAGGAGGCTCCTCCAAGCACTGCACAATGGCACGTTGGGATGAAAGGTGGACCTACAGTCATGTTGCCCCCAGGAAACTGCATCTCCTTGCAAAGCATCCAAATTTAAAAAGTTCTACAGAATTAAGCCCCTTCCAAAAAAGAGTTTTATGGAGATACCGTCTCCCTCGGGCAGAAAGGGAGGCTCTTTGAATGGAGTTTGAGGCTCCCATCTGCCTGCTGGGTAGCACCTGTGGGGAGAGAGGGGTACAGAGAGCCTCACGCTGCAAAACAAGGAGGTGAGAAATCCTGCTCCCACCACGCACGGCCCCTCATGGTTACACAAGGGCTCATGCTGCGTTGGGTGCCAGGGTGAGAAATGAAGGCAAATGTGCTTTCTGCTTCAAGCAGCTTTCAGTACAGTAAATTAAAAGTCAGACGAAAAAATGGCTCAGGAAATGCCAAGGACGGTCCTAGCATAGTGCATAACAACAACAATTTGTTGTGTGGCATTTTAGTGTCTTCTGCACAGACAGACAGGAGGATTTCTGAGCTTTGCAGGAAAAGTGGATGCTGTAAGAAGGATGAAACTACAAAAAGGACCAGAAATTATCACAGCAGGCAAGCGGGCAGCCGCGGCAGAGTGCAAAACTGAGGCAGGATTTACTGACTGCTAAGTTCAATAATGATGTTGCAATAGGATGTGCCAGGTCAGAACACTTATTCCAGCACTTTCCTCTGATAAGTGATCTCAGATGCTTTCAAGGACAGAGTGAGAAATCCCATAGTAAAATGGAGTGAAATTGGGGGAGAGGTGAAGGTGTTCAGGCAGAGCTGGAACAGGGTAAGCAGTTTCAGGTTGCTACACAGGACAGAGGAAACCTGCATGTGCTGGCCAGGATGCAACTGTCTCCCCTCCCACCCCGTGCAGCTGGGCAGGCAGGCGACACTGGGGGCAGAGGGCTCTTGCACCAAGGGTTGCACAATTAACCCAAGCCAGTGCAAGCTGGGCCGTATCAGTGTCGTGCGTACTGCAAAGGACCTAAGGAGATGGGCTGTTCACGTCTGAAGACAAGCAGGAGATATTCCTGCTGCGGTTGTTGAGGGCAGCTGACACCCACAGCTGTTAGGAGAGCTGTGCCTACGCTCTCCGGCTACGCGTCAAGGGTACTGAGCAAGAAGAGCTGGGACAAGGATGTTCAGCTCTACGTCACTGTGGCAGGTGGAGTTCATCAAGCTAGGCATAAAAGTGATGCTGCCAAGAAAACTGTACACACAAAAAAGGCATTTGTGTGACCAGCATCTGTGCAACAAGTCAGGCTGCTTGGGCTTGGTCTAAAGAGTGTTTTGGGGGCCTTTTGGGTCTTTCTGCACATCTCTCATTGGCATCCCAACTGCTCTTGAATGCCGTCTGTGCTACTGAAGGAAATTGGGTCTCATCACATTGATGCTCCATGACAAACTGCTCACTGATCTGTTGGCTTTTGAGATTTAAAGGGATTTCTAAGATAAATGGACTTTCTATATATTGTCTATTTAAATTACTATGCAGCTATAATTAATTATTAAGCAACCTATTACCCAAACATCTATTATCACAAATTGGTGAAAAATGAAAGAAAAATATTTCAACTAAAATTCTTCTAAAAAGAAATAAGGAATACAGTCTCTCAGTGCAAAAGGGGAGTGAATGCCTAGAAATGAGGGCACAGACAAGATACAGCAAAAAAGCATGCAGGAGCCTCTCCTTTGAAAGGGCTGTAGTGAGTGTCTGACACTTGGTACAATAAACCCTGAAGGCTAGACACTTCAGAAAAAATGAACCTGCCGCTTTCTACCTCCACCTCTGGGAAAAAAAAAAAAAAAGGAAAAATCAAGCAGGAAAAATTACAGTCTTCATCAGAGGAGTGCTGTTTGTCTTTTGTAAGTGCTTCAGAAAAATATTATCCACTTGCAATTACTGAATTCAGTGGGGAAAAGAAGCCCTTGATCGGCTCCTGTTTTCTGAAGCACCCACCCATGGAGTTCAGACACGTGAGCTCTGTTGACTCCACCAAGTGATTATGGGAGCTGAGGGTTTTGGGCATCATTTACATGTAAAAGTTCTGCCAGAGTAACTACCTTGGCCAGCCCTCTGGCTGCAGGCAGCGCACACAGGCAAACCTGCTTTGCCAATATATATTGCGGGCATGGTGAGCAATACAAGATATACAAAAGAAAATCTTCTGTACGCTTGAAGCGTTGATTCTATATTAAGGCTTTTGCTGTCACAAAAATGTTGTGACAACAAATGCAACAAAATCACAGCAGCTATAACTGACCACAATAATTAGGCAAAAGTTTTATGTGACCATTTAGCTTAAAAAAACATGTCTGTCAGCCTCAGCATCAGTTTTTGGGATGTGTTTATGAAAGAGTAGTGGCAGGTGAGTTGCAAGTCAGTAGAGCTCAAGGGTTAGGTGTGAGAAAAACATGAAAAAGAAGAAAGGCTGGAATGATGCGTTAGTCAAATGAAATAATACGTTCACCGCTGGTAGGCTTTAGGAGTGATCAATAGACACCTTACCTGCTAGCTTTTTTTAGGAGCTCGTTCCGTTTGTTGTTTGGCATATCTTGTACTGAATCAGGAAGACACAGGCATGAGGGGTCCCTCTCCACCTCTGACTCTGCTGGGCTGGAATTGTTGGGGCATAATAGCAACTTCTGAAACTGCTCTTTCCATCAGCTTTCCTCTTCATCGGTAGCAGCCTTGAACAGTTGTTGATGTACTGCTACAGAAGGGGAAATGCTTTCTACCTAAGAGGTAGTTTAATCAGACATGGGGCACCTCTCTAATCAGTGCTGTTTGATCAGTGTTTGCAGAGAAAGGGAGAAGCACTGTAGCTTGTAAATTCTTTTAAAAATCAGGTGAAATATCTCCCAAGCAGCGTGAAGAAGTGGCTCCAGCCTCAAAGAGATCGCCTGAGGAGAAGAAAAATAATTCTAGGGCTACTACAGAATGCACCTAGAAATGTTTTAAAGTAGATGTCAAAGTGACAATATTTCAAAATGGGTCTAAAGTCTGTGGCAGTTCAGTTAACTTCCACTAGCTTTTGGCCAAGCTTTTCCTGCAGACCACAGCACCCAGCAGGCAGCTCTGAGGAGCTCTTACAAGCAAGACGAAAGGTTGTGAACATTTGTTTCAGGGAAGAAGAAAGTCCAGCTAGAATACTGATGAAGCAAAATAGTCCCATGTAAATAGGACACCCCAGGGTATCAAAAGCAATTAAACTTCTGCAATCTTGATTGTAAGCCATTTGCCAAAGGTAGTAAAAGAGAGAGCAGAATTATCCTTTCATGTACACAGTGTCATTGATAATGCCTGGCTGGAGGAAGAACACCACAATGGAGCTGGGATGTCGAAGAGAAACCACAGCTCCATCCATCTGACCCAGTAATCAGTGCAGGATTTGCCCTTCTCTAATGCCTGAGAAGTGTCAGCACAAGCTGAACCTGAAGCCTGAGTGATGTTTTTCTTGCCAACCTGTGTTAGCGTCTCCTTCAAGGCAAGTTTAATCATGTTCCCAGGAAGGGTCGTGCAGAGACAGCGCTGAGAGCCTGCGGGAGATTTCTGTAGGAAGCTACCCTGGAACCGGGACTGTCCTTGTGATAAGGCACCAGGACTTTCTCAGAAGCTGATGTGAGGTGGGAGAACCTCACCGGCTCGCCCAGAGACCTTCAGAAAGCCAGAGCTGAGCCCCACCACAGTCTCAGCATTCCCCTTATGACTTTCCTGGTTATTGCTGATTTGTTGCAAGAGTATTTGCATGTAAAGGCTCAGCTTGTTGTACTGTGGCCAGCCCTCTCCTCCTACCAGCAGCTTTTGTGATGAAGAATCTTGATGTCACCAGTGGAGCAGATTGTGTAGCTTCTCTGACAGAATTGAGCAGAGGGATAAATCTGGTTAAGAAAAGAGAGAATTTTTGTTTCCACACAAATCCTTTGGGAAGCAGAGATGATGGATGGAAAAAAACATCAGTGGAACTTTAAGAAAATATGTATTTCAAAGTTTGCCAGTGTGTGGCAGTGGTCCTTTAGTAATGGCAGTCACATGAAGCGAAATACAGTTAAGTTGCACGCTTTGCTGTGGAGGCCAACTTGGAAGAGGACCCAGACAGCCACTTACAGGGCACACACAGGATTCAAAACAATCTTTGAGACACCAGTTAAATAAAAACATATTTTTTAAAAAAATCACCGCGAGATCTACAGTAGCTTGACCTGAGGTATGACAGGAATGAATTGTTAATAAAACCTGCCAAGGAGGAGCAGTTTAAAGGATGCCTTTAACAGTTTTCGGAATAAAATAGTTTTCATAAACAGCTCATGTATCTCCCAGGCTCCCTCGGATGTGTTGGTGCTGAGTGATTCTGTAGTCATTAATGGATTGCAAACTCCCTCCCACGCCCTGCAACCAATGTCAAATAATTAACAAGTTAGTACCTTTCCAGGACAATAGCCTTCTTTGAAATATGCTTTGAAATGCACCACATTTGAGTAATGGGCAGAGCTGAAAGCCGCCGAGGGTTGGATATCTCACTGCTTTTTGGACCTCTGGGAAACTCCCTCGGAAAATCTGCCTTGTTTACAACTTGAGGTCTCAACTGCAGGGGCATTGCTTAGGAAGCAGCCTGTAAAGCTGAGAAACACGTACGAGGACAAAGCACCGATCCATTTAAGGACTAAGTTTGAAGCTGTGGTCTTGAAAATGTCTGTTCAGCTTCTGCCTCAGCCTAGAGGCACCTGGTGTGCTCTGTTCATGGGGCCCAAGGAGTAGGGCAGTGCCCGCACAGGAGACACTGTAGCTTCTGCTGGCACATGGTTTGACACCACATTTCCTCTGTATTTTATCCAGAGCCTGTCACTTGTAAAACAGGGACACTGCTGAGATCTGGGAGTAGGTTTCCCTTTGTCTGCGTGAGCATCCTAACCACTGGGAGATGGAAAAGGAAGGAGAAGTAGTGATAATCAAGCTGTTTGCAAAAGTGGCTGGGAATCAAGACAAGGTTTTGACAGGAGAGCGAGACAGGAGAGTGGAGAGGTCTTCTTGCAGCAGGAGAGTGTAGGGTGACTGCTTCAGTTGGCCCTTATCTGCTCTTCTGAGAGGTGCCTGTGTTGGATGCCAAGTGGTGAAGAGGCTGCATCGTAACAGTAAGCACACTGAAACTAACTTGGTTTACATTTTGTTGTCCTTCTTGTCACTACTCTCCAAAAGGCTGTAGTGTCACTGCGGGGTGGTAGGGAGGGGGACGTGACTTCCATGGTCATAAGCAGGAGCTCCGTGCGCAGTCCTAAGAGGTGCTGTCGCTGTGTGGGGGGTGCACAAGGCGAAGGGTTGAGCGCTGAAGGCACAGCATCAGAGGCAAAGCAAAAGAATTGCTCAATTCAGAGCCAGGTTCACACTCAGCCTGCTAATTTGAAGGCAAAACGGTAGCTATGTGTATGCCCGGTGCTTACAAGCACTTCTGGACGTTTGCAAAACCCTTTGCTTGCCTGAGACAACGAGCTATTCTGCTGAGTGCAAATGCAGCAACTGTATTTGCCAATGGTTACCTTGGCATTTGGGTGGTATACGCCTGTAAGAGACTCTGTGCATGTTTAAAACAAGGCATTGACAGGTAGCATAACCTGAATGGCCTCTTTTTTAGGGTGAAAACACAGTGGAAAGCTTTCCTAAGAAGGAAATACCCAAATTGCTTCTGCTGAAACCCTTTCCCCCCTCCCCAGTCATCTGGTTGGAAGGACAGCATATACCTCTGCTGACAGCAGTGCTGCGGCCATGATTGCTTTATCCTTGACACAGCTTTATTGCAGTGATACTAGTTCATCTGTGAAGAGGCCAGTGCAGAGGGGGCGATAAGGAAAAGTGGACTTCTGAAATAGGGACACCTGATCATGCAAAGCCTAGCACTTCAGAAAAGGGAAAATGAAACCACACTACTTTAAAAAGCAAGTGATGAGAAGGGCAGTGGGTTTGAGAAAAAAACATATTTGGACGGCTCTTGTTTTTGAGGAATAACTAGCTGAGTCTCCTGCCACCTACAGCCAGAGCTCCCTCGGTCTTTTATTACAAGCTTTACCTTCACGGACCGAGCTGTGCTGTTTCTCTCTTGCAGATGGCCAGCAGCAGAGCCTCAGGACCTTTGCTGATGTTGGTCCTGGCAACTGAATGGAAATCACAGCGTCAATGAGACTCATCAGTCTGCCGACCCAAACACGAACATGGTCAAAGCGCAGAGAAGGTGCCCCCCACGGGCATCACGCCCCCGTGCTGCAGGGATGTGCTCGGTGCAGGGACGCCCGTGGCCGAGAACTTGAACTGTGGTGGGAGGTGTCTCGCCGTGCCCTTTCAGGCATGATCGAGCACATTATTAACAGGGGACTTGTCTAAACATAGATGGCGCAACAGTTTAACTAATCATTAAACTGTTAATTGCAAAGTGTGGCTCTATAGCTCTTCAGACTGCTCTCCTTAAACTCCGTGTCTGCATAGGCACAACCACCACGGTTTGAAAATGGTGGCAAGCAGCTGGGAGTTAAGGTCACCTCTAAATCCACAGCAGCTCCAACCAAAACAGCATGTCTGACCGTGCCCTGGAACAGGAGGCTCTGCCTGACCGCAAGCCTGTTGGTCTAACCTGCGCCTGCAGATGCAGTAGCGAAATCAGTGTTTAAAATCCAGCCAGAGGTTGCCAGAGCACTTAAAACTTCTCATTCCTTACAGCAATTAAGGGATTTTACCTTCATAATCACCCTCTGATAGGGAAAGCATGCATTCTTCTTCTACCAACTGTAAACAGATCTACAGGATTAATTAAGTGACTAGAGTAAGGTCATGCAGGAAGCTGTGGTTGAACTGGAAATTTCGGCGTGGGTCTGTGAGCCCTGGCCTGGCTCCCTGGGCATCAGGGCTGACTGCCTGCCTGAAGGAGTAAAAGGCAAATTTGCATCTTCTCAGTGCCTATCGTATTACTGAGGTCAGGGATTTGCATTGCTGTCTCAAGTTCCTGATTTCTATTATTAGGTCTATTATAGATTTCTCTGGGCTGAGTGTGCCATAATAAGAGATAATGAAAGATGTAAAGAGATAATATTGTATCCCCAGACACTATTTCAATGTGACTGTGTCAGTAGGGGTATGAAAACTGTGCTTAAACCAGACTGTTATTTTAATACATTTACTTCACCAAGCTCTAAAATCCAGAAAGGAGCTGTAACTGGAGCTGGTTACAGTGTATATATATGCATTGAGTTTCACTGTAGATGAATTGGTAGAAAACTGGGTAGGAGTGTGGCTGAATGATCAGGGAGATAAATACTGTTGGGTAATTTAATTTTTATTTCCTTCCATTTGGTGGATGCGTGTTCCTTCAGCTGTGTGTCAACAATGAGTATTTCACAATGCCATTTTTTACTGGTGTGCGTGCAGATCTCTCTCCTTTGATAGCACGACATCAGAGGTCTACTTGCCTCAAAAAGTTTATTTTGAGTATGTCTCATTTGAATGAAGAAGGGTATGCCACAAGCTCTCACTTGTTGTATAGGCAGAAAATGTAATTCTGCTGGGGTGGGGCATGCCAGGAAGAAACAGCAGTGCACGTTGATAGCTCATCGCGCCGGCGTTTATCTGAAGGGCATTCATTCTGCAGGTCACACCTCTTCCCTTAAGAAAAACAGACATTTCCTCTATGGCAGTGTTTAACTCTTGAGATTCCCCTCCGCATTTTTTCTTGAAAACATCCAGGAAAACTTACCCGTCTTACCTTTCCAGTTGTTCCCTGTGAAAAGGTCAGAACGATGATCGATGATCGGTGTGGGCACATCAAGCGAGCAGCTACTAGGCATCAAAAGAGCGGCAGGACTGCTGCTGCTCCGCTGAAGGCAAAGAGCCAGGCAGGCTGTGCAGAGGTTAACCGGGTGGCAGCGCGGGTCATTTGGTCACACACCAGACATCCCTTCCTTCTGCCCTGCAAAAGCAGACTGGACAGTGCCCATTTGGTTTGCTGGGTTACTTTTAATAACGGTTTTCTTCCTTAATTTCCTTAAAATCTCTGATTTGAGTAATGTGGCTGCTGTCCTATCTTAGAGAGAATTTTTTGTCACAACTAGTTAAAATGTTTTGCTAAAAAGGTTGCAAAGCAAATCCCAAGGGAAAAGCAAGACCCATCCCAAACAAACTTTGCCGAAGAGGAGATTAGATTTCAAGTAATAACAGAGTATATAATAGAGAAGATTTGCTTAAAGGGTTGCCAAGGATAAGTTATTTCAGGAAGGAGAAAGGCTCACTAGGTAGTGGAATGACTAGAGAAGGAGATCTTATGGGGAGAAAAGGAAACAGCCATGAAATGAATCTGAAGAACCAAAGAGAACACAAATACAGGAAAAACAGGCCAACAGTTGTAATGGGGAACTGGGTAAAAAATATTGAAACAAAACCCCACTCGTATTTGTGCATATAATCAAGGAAATTTGCTTAACTGTTCTTGCCATCCATTTGCATGTGCCTGTCATGACCGTTAGGTCAACTGAACCATACTATATCATGGTGGTTCAAAGAATGATTATTTCAAAGCTGCAGGTACAATGATTTGCAAAAGCAAATGGAAAAATCATGCTGTGTTAATATTAACACTGGAATGACTTGCCTTGTCCTCCAGTCAGGAAATGGGAACAATGGCACACAACTTTATGTGACCAACAAAACTTAATTGCCAATAACAAATAGTCCCAGGGAACTGTTTAAGAACAATTGATGGATGCTAACTGGGAGATTGCATCACTTTGAATCACAAAAGCGTGTGTGGAAATAGACATGTTGTTGGTTATTCCAAAGATAGAAAATCACGCACGGTGTCACTGGATAAGCTGTTTGATGTAAATATGCAAGCATCTTCAGTTAGGGGGAAGTGGCCTTAATGCTGATGCGGAGGGAAGAAGACCCAGCATCTGAAGCGCAGTGCGAAGGCAAAATGATTGATGGGGGAGGAAACAAAGGAATTCGGAAATCTGATAAGAAAACTGGCAGCAGAGTTTTGGCCGTGCTGTTTATGACCTTAGAAGTGCTCAGAAATTGAATAGCTTGTTATTTCGCCAATATTAGTGTTAGGCTAGCTGGCCTGCCCCTTCCTCCCCGATGAGTGAACTTTTTATGATGTTTACTCTTTTCCAGCTCTGCTGCATCACTGCATCTTTTTCTCTGCCTCCTCAGATGGGTAACTAAAGATAGCAACTCTTACGCAGTTCCTTGAGAGCTGGCAGTAAACGACCTGTGTCCCTGCAGATATATTTTTGGTTCAGTTATTCTGTCATTTGTGTTTTACTAATCCTAACTCTTATTATCTAGCAGGTGCGTTTGTCTCCCAGGCTCCTACTCCTCTCACCTGTGGAGCAACTGTAGCTGCCCAGGGTTTCCCTCCTTCCCATCATTTACCAGGACCCAAACTCTTACAGGAGGCTTGTGCTTTTTTCTCTGCCCTCACTCCATTTCTTTCACTTCTGTGTATTTGCATTGGTTTTCTAAGGCCTTTTAAAAACTCCTTGCCAGCCCTGCTTTGGAGGCAATGGAGAGAAACGCCGCTCCTGTGGTGTTTTTTTGGATTGGTTCTGCACGAAACTTTCAAGAACACTTGGTAAGTGTACCCAAAATGGTGCTGTTTATTGGTAGTGAGTGCATACCGTCAAAACATGTGCTATACCTCCTGCTGGTGGCAGAAAAAAAGGAAAACCACTTTGATGAAGGATTAAAAGATTGTTTTACTTTTACAGATTCCACAGAAAATTCAGTACAGCCAGAAACTGAAACACGGCTCTGTATACAATGGCACTATTGACACTGTTTTACTTCAGGCATGTAACATAGGCACTTTACATCACACCCCCGTCTTTCTTGGTCTCTTTCTGGGCTATATAGGGAATTTGGTCAGCTAACTTTGGTCTTGAATCACACCCACAGCAGATGACTAACGCAGCCCTCAACAGAGATTTGTACTATAAACCCTCATCATTTCCACTGAATGGATCTGGTGCTTTTCTCCTTGCAGACGTGGTGCCATAATGCAGGCGACCTCGGCCAGGCGGGTGGCTCCCACCCATCCCTACCACTGCGGGAGAACGGCCGGATGAGGAAAGCTCTCCTGTCCTGCGACAGCACGGCTGGCCAGGCAGCCGCAACGCCAACTGCTCCTCTGCGTGGATGATTTACTGGTACCCTCCCTGCTCAGTGGTTCCCCAGGTGGCCAGTGGTTGTGGGAGCTGGCTACAGCTTGGCTTCCTCCCTCTGTCCTCAGGCTTTTTTTGGCGACCAAATGGTGTGGAGCAGGAGTGTCTCCCTGCTGGAGAGGCTGGTGAGAGGGAGGGGAAGGGGTGACGGGGCTCGCCGGGGCTCCCCACGAGCTGTGCATAGCCTGTGGGCAGCAGCTACTGCACGGCTCCTGCTGCCGGGGGAGGCCAATGCCCTTCCCCTCAGCCACCTAAGTAGTATTTATCCCAAGTTTTTTCAGCATCCACCTCATAGTTTCAATTGTTCTTGCATCCAGATCTTTGTCTTTTGCTTATTTGTTCAGTTTTCCATAGCAAGCTCAATGCTTGCGGATTGACATCCTCGGTAGGGGAAGCCCCTCTCTTCAGCCTCCCCAGGATGGGCAGAGCCCTGCCCGAGCACTCACCACCTCTTTTCAAGCCCCAAGCACACTTTCTAGAGAGGAACCAGGTGCAAAAAAAGTTTCTGCATGGACAGCACAATCGATGTGCCTGTTCAGCGCTGAGGCTGCTCAGCTGCTGGTGGTACCAGTGGGAAGGTATTTGGGGGGGCTGCTGGGAGCGTGAGGTGCCCCTTCAGCAAGGATCGCTGAGCAGCTCTCCAACAAGGGTGTCTCCCAGCTGCTTCTGGCCCACTTCCCTGGCTGATTGCTTTTCCAGCGGTGTTGTCACACCTTCTCATGCGCCTTTCGCCCAGCCGGCTAGGTTTTCAACCTCTTTGTGGCAAGGATGTAATTATTTAAATTGGTCGCTGTAGTTACAAGCGGGTTATAAAACTAATAACTTGAAACAGTGCCCGAGCCTAGATAATATGCCCTGGAATCTAAAATGCTAAACTCCAGTGCAGGTAAATTTGTAGCTGGATTAGATATGCTACCAAATTTCTGCTGAACCACCAAAATGTCTGAAATGCTCCTGAAAAACTTTCTAATGCACTTGGGTCCATTCCCCTCTTTCTCCTGTTTTGTTTTACTGGACAGGGCTATGGCAATGCTGCAGTGACGCACCCAAAACTTGGGTCTGACCCAGGGGTGAGTGCTACAGTGGGGTGGCGTGAGGAAGGGCGTGATTGTTGCTCATTAAGCACTTTAAAACAAAAAAAAAGGTCCTTGAACATACATCCAAACCAAGCTTTTGAATTGAAAATTAACTCAGTGTAAAAGTTAGTTTGTTGAGTCAAAACTCACGTGAAGAGAAAAAAACCCTAGAAAGTCATTGAAGTGCGGCCTGTTCAAACTTTCCAGCTGTAAACGGCGCAGAGTTCAGAGCCTGACAGGACTGGAAAACCTTGGTGGTGCTGCCGTCGGAGCCGCCGGACGGCACACCTTGTGCCTGCCGGGCTCTGCTCACCTGCGCCAGCCCAGCGGCAAGGGGCTTTGCCAGAAATAGAAGCCTGAGTCTTCTGTGAGCTTGTATAAATGCTGACCTCGACAGAAAAAGAATAAACTTGTGCTTTCCCCCCCCACCTGTGAGCCATTAGGGAAAGTCAGAGGCACTCCTTTTACAGCTGTTGAAGCCGTGCTTCCCTTTGATGGCTACCTTCCTTATCAGCACAGCTCTGCAAAGTGGCTGGCGATACTCAGTGTTCAGTGCTTGAGGCTCCGGCGTTGAGATCACAGAGCTCAGAAATAAATGCGAACACGTAAGAATAGGCGGGACAGCAACTGCGGCTTTCTTCTTGTTTCATTGAGTCACCTGGTACCTGATCCTTACGGCAATGAGCATTAAAGATTTAAATGGGCGGGCAACTCAACGTGCAAAACCCCGTCTATTCTGTGTAATAGCAATCAAAGACCTGGCTTTTTGGACTAGATCCACCTAATGCTTTGAAGGAGAGCTGGAGGGGCACAGGACAGGAGATGAGGAGGTTATAAATCCCTCTCCCGCCCCCATTGCTCAGCCTCACTGTCTGCGCCTGCATGGCAGCTAAACCACCCACGAACTCTGGAAAGTGCTCTCACATTTTTCACAGTTGCCTTTTTAAAAAGCTGAGCTCCAGCACTTGCAGCCTGGCCAGCAGAGAAGGTCGGGACTGCTCTCAAGAGCTAGGTGCTTCCACATCATGCATCGTGGATACGAAAAAAAGCAGCCCTAACCCAAGTCCCCAGCAGGAAACGTTTCTTACTCATGCTCTGTTCACATGATGCTCTGCCCTGGCAGCCAAGCTCACGGAGAGCAAACGCCTCTGCAGGCCATAGGGATGGGCTCCAGGTGTGAGAAAGTCTGTGGGCTGCGTGTAAACGCTGCGCTCTCGCAAAGAGAAAGGAGGCTCGGGAGCTACCTGGTATGTGTGGGAAGGCTTAGCCATGTGGTCTGGGACTAGCTGCTTTCACTTTGTTTCAGTCTTCCCACCCGAGAAAAGAGAATAATATTTGCTCATCGACCTCGCAGGGGTGTTGGGAGATGGCAATGAACGTCTGCACAGTACTGCAAACATAGAAGGCGTTATAAAAATGTGAAGCTTCTAGGTGCCAAACAGTATATTTGAACATTGCAGGAAAGGGAAATATGGCGCTCAGACAGTTGTGGGGCGAGCAAGACAGGTTTATTGCAGACAGGAATGTTTAAACTCACAAATTCAGGGATGCCAAAATGCGTTTATTAAGAAGTGATGGACTGCAGGCACTCCATAAAGTACGCCCCTGCTGAACAGTGGCACCGGGCAGCAGACCCCAGGAGGTGAATAGTTAACCTGTGCCAGCTGCCATCTCCGTAACCTGGCCGGCACAGTGAGCTGGGGCACCGAATATTTGGGAGGGTGCAGGGCAGAGAGTGGGCAAAGGAAGCTGATGTTTTCTATGAGTCGGCTATGAATAGAGCCAGAGTGGTAAAAGCGGGTGCTGCAAGCCCTTGCCTGCAGGTACTTGTCACCGCTGTTATCAAGGCATGTGCGAGAAGCATTGTGTTCCCGCAAGGCGGATGAGCACTGGAAGCACTACCGCTTTGCCGCCGAAGACCGTGCCCTACGGGGCGGGCATGTGGCTGCTGCGCCTCCAGCCTGCCCCGAGGGGTGCGGGGGGAAAAGCACCGTTCCCCAGCCCTGCTTTGCCCTGGCAGAGCCGGCTCTGCGGGGTTGCAGTGTGATCACAGCCCAAAGAAGCAGAATTTGGCCAAGGGTTTGGCCAGGGCAATGAGGTCGGCCGTGGCCATGGGCACGTTCTCCTCCCATGGAGGGTAATGTGGTGTCGACAGCGACTTCGCGGGGTGGATGGTACTCGTTGCAGGGATGCTGTGTCCCTGCCTCCTCCCCAAACATGGCAGCTCTTTTAAAAGGGCATAAAATACTTTGTGAGGAGGGGAGATGCGGTGATGCTTTATTGCATCAAGATATGCTAATTTAGATGTTCAAAGGGAGAGGGAGAAGGTCTGAATTAATGTTGTGACAGAGCCGGTGAGTCGGTTCGTTAGCGGAATGGCTTTTCCCCAGCAGGGCTTGGCAGCGCCGCCTCCCCATAGCAACGGACACAAACAAACCCGGGGGCTGCAGAGAAGTGATGACTGAAAGGAAAGGGTAAGGGAACAGCCAAACTATTTTTATATTTCCGAACTACACGGCAGCTATTTTTTTACTTTTGTATGCTAGATTCTCATTGCGGTGCATTTGCTTTGTGGGTGATACCCCTTCCCTTTCCTCTGCTTTCTTCTGAGCTGAATTCCCACTGATTTGACTGAGAGTTTCATACTTTTTGAGTGAATACCTCTGTGCACACATGTAATGTTCGTTTCCCTACTGTGCATATTAATTAATAGTTTAATTGTGTACTATTTGTCCCTTCACTCAGCATCTGCCGGGTCCCTCCCAGCAGAGCTGGGATGTCGTTGGGTGAGCGTGGGCACCCTCCCCGGGCACAGCCTGCCGGCCCCCAGGCTGCAGGGGATCCCGCTTGGCTCTGTGCCACCAGGTGCCATGTCAGACATCTCTGGTCCTTCTGCCTCTTGGAGGCCTTCTGCTCACCACCAAGCTTGGGCACAGGCGGTGGGAGTGGTGGAGGGGAGGAAGGAAGGCCATCGCCCTCCGAGCCATCTGGGCCAGAGGATGCTCAGCATCTGTGCCAGCTTATCTGGGGTACAAGGGTTGCTGTTAAGCATGATAGTGGTTGTTATAGCAATTAGGTGTAATAACTGTGATCAATGAGCCATTGACACTGAAAGCTAAGATGACCAAGGCCGCGGACTCATGTGAGGGTACCAAACTGCCCATGGCTGAGTTGGAGAGCGTGCAGCCATGAGCACGTGCACCCAAAATCCTGGGGGCAAGATTAGTGCGCCAGGGACCCAGCACCTCATGCCAGCATGCAGGCACCGGAGAGCACCTTAGCAAACCCCCTGGTGAAACGGGTCTTCTTCATTGATGAAAGATGATGATGGCCTTGGTGTAGCAAGAGCTGGGTAGGAAACATTTCTCCTCTCCACACGACTCCTGGAGGTGATGGAAATGCTCTCTTTGAGAAACAAAGACCCTCTGGCTGCTTTTTATGAAATGTGAGAAGGGAAGGAATTGGTCTCCTCTTCACACCCAGCTCGGGGTCAGCAGTTGGACCAGGCACCTAAGGGCTACCACACAGTGGTGGGATTTGACTCACCTACCTTTACACGTCTATGTGGGTCTGTCTCCATCGGCCCATCACCTAGGGCTCCCTTTACTGTCAGCACGAGAAATGGGTGTGTTTTGGGCATGAGTCAACTGGCCTATTTTTGCTTTCTGTCTTAGGGTAAGGTGAATTGCTCTGGATTTTCCTCTTCCTTTCCATTGGCTGTAAAGGGACAATTAGCTCAGATGAACTTGATGCCTCCAGTGGGTCAGATGAATTGCCATCCTGAGTTAGTTACTGAGCACTGGATGCCAATGTTCCCTCCCCTAGCCTTGGTAAACATAAGGTAATTTCAGTTAGCTTTACTCATAGTACCAGAAAGCATGTAGGGATCCCTGAGTTATGGTAACTTCTTTTTTATTTCAGTATGAAGAGAGGAGAAATTCAATGGCTCAGAAACGAAAGGCCAGCTGTGAGGAAAACAGTGCTGCCATTCTTTCTCCTGTTAATGTAATTTTTCTGCAGAAGATCCTTCAAGCAATTTGGTGGAAAGAGTTTCACAGTAAATGGCAAGAACACAAAACAAAGTGAAGGAGTTTAGTTAGGAGGTAGCACTCTCTTTTTGGCTTTCAATTGCTTTTACTTTTCCATGAGCTTTAAACATCAGGATGAAAGTCACAGCCGTAGTACAAAGAAGTGAGGGTGGTAGCCATGCTTACTTGTGCTACAGCTGTAGTTTCCAATCCAGTAAGCTTGGGTTAGGACACCACTATATCAGGCAGCATGCAGACGGTTCCTATTCCAATTCATCGCAAAAATAGTAGCAGTTGCTGGTGGTCATCATGTGTTTGATATTTTTCTCCTGGAAACTCCTAGAGGATCAACAACTTCCCTCAATAAGCAGCCATCAAGGCCAGATGTGAAGCCCTGACCTGGAAAGGAGCCTTCACTAGGGAGTGATTCATAGCCAAATTTGTACCACCATCGCTGGTGTGACGGACGTCATACCAGCTCCTGCTGTAATCATCTTGCAGAAATTTTTCTTCTTACTGGAAAATTTTTGTTTATGGAGATGCTAATCAAACCAGTACTTCTCTCTGGGCTTATAATACGCTCAGAGGTCAAGTTTCAGCATGCGGTATGTTACATGCTAACTAGGTAACTGAACGAATGAATCAACAGAAAAATTAATGAGATTTCAAAGGTGGAGACAAGTTAGAGCCACTCTTTACACCTATATGCAAATTTGGCTTAAAAAACCCCCCAACACCCTAGGTACTTGCCAGGGGTTATAGCTGCTTGCTCAGTGCTTGTTAAGCAATCCGGTAAAGTACTTTGTGTTCCTGCCTGCCCTGGCAGAGATGTATCAGCTGAGACATCCACAGAGTCTCTGCAGCCTGGTGTTGTTTGGAGGAAGGGCTCATTTCTGTTTGGGTGGGTATGTGTAGGAAATAAAAGAACAATAACACCATTCTTCACACATGCGATCAATTGGACCTTTGTTCTCTCCTCCTTGATGTGCTGGAGGAAAGTCACTGCAAGTGCCATTGTTTTCCCAGAGTGTTTTTGAAGGGCTGTAGTGTGTTTCTTTCCTCTGCTTAATTCAACGGGTTTACTTGTTTTCAGAATATTTCAGATGGAAATATTCAAGGAGAAAGCTCAGATACTAATTCTGGTTTGCTGCTTGTGTTAGGAACCACCTCTGGAAGCTTCCTAGGCTCATTTGTTTGCATAGTAAGGCATGTCTGAAAATGGTTTGTTAATGATTTCAACCTAGCAGTCGGATGGGGCAAACCATCCCTTTATGCCTATTAGCCTTTGCTCCGTAGTCCAGGCTGGGGCAGTTGGCCTGCCCACTCTTGCCCAGGCATGGTTCAAATGACCAGCACTATTCAAAGAGGCTATAATTAAGCAGTTCCTAATTTCAACAGAAGAGTGCCACGGATGTGAAAAGGGTGGTCCTGCTGGAAAGCTCACATACATGCTAATATTGTTGAAGTGAGTTTGGTTGGTTTTTTCTTTTTTGCCTTACGTGTGCTGTACATCCGTTGCACATCCTAAAGCAATTATAGGAGAAAGAAGCCTTAAAAAGGGCTGTGTGCCCGAAACCTCCCCTGTGTTTTCCAGCTATGTTGGGGAACCTAAGAAAAGCCATCTCCTCTTTCCACAAACCATCTTTCTTTGAAGGAAGCTATGTGTGGAATAAAAGTTGTTTTTTCAGTGCAGGATCTGAGTATTTAAGGAAAGTATTAATAAGTCGGGTCTCCTTCACAGGCGAGCTGAAGAACGGTTCAGGAAAAGTCTGCCCTCCGCCCTTCCCATAACACAGTATTTCAGGGAAAGGCGAGGTGTTTGTTTCCCTGGCACAAAAGCCATCTGTGCAGAGGATCACAAAGGATAAGACAACTTTACGCCTCTGGCAATGTTCCTGTTGGCACTGTCACTGCAGTGCACTCTGGCTTTCCTAGCTAGTCTCACCTGGGGCAAATTTCTCTTCACTTCAGTGGCAGAAAGACAGAGGTGTGTTTTAGAGGGAGAAAAGCAGCGAGGACATAGTTACTGCTCTGTGTAGCACTGGAACAAGTAGCAAAAACTAGTTTAATATCTGGAAGGTGTTGGATCCCTCTGTCTGTCTATTCACATCAGCCCTGGCTCTCAGCATAACATAGAAATACTTTTTTGTATAAAATCAACAGGATCAGCAAAGTGGTGGTTGTATGCAATGTTGAGGGGGTACAGCAAAAAAAAAAAGGATCTGAACTAAATCTTTTGGGAAAGTGTGGAGCTTGGAACTTGGAGTTGTGAACTTGTGTGGGCATGCTGGGATGTGATGTAAGGTGCGATGTGAAAATACACCTAAGGAAGGTATTCCCCAGGAGTTTGTTAATTGTTTATTGTTCTCGGCTATGATCTCAAGCAACAAGATGTGTGGAGATAAGGAAGGGCTTGCTTCCAAGACAGCTGAGTGAGGAGCATGAATAAGAATGTGTTTCAAGAAGTCATTGACGTATCCATTCAAAAGCTGCGGCTCTTGGAGTGCCAAAAGGTTGGCAAGCTGCTAGCCGAAGGAGGGCGGGCCTGGAGGCTATTGTATGGGTGTAGGAAAGTCTTCTGAGATAACGTGTCAGAACTGGACTCAGACAGCCTGGGGTGAAATAGAGGATGTCTTGGGGAAGGGAAAAAGAGACATATGACTAGAGATGACTGGAAGATGGCTGCCATGGGAGCAGTACATAGGTAACAGGAGGCATGTCTCCAGGGTAGGTCTGTGAATGGGACTTGAGTGGATACGAGAGTGGTGTGGCTGAACTGGTTGCGCAGAAACAGCCCTTGGCCAGGGTCAGGGCAAAACCGAACGGCTGGCCTCTCGCTGTTTAACTTGCACAAGGCTCCGGAGGGGCAGGGGCAGGGTGCGCCGTGATGCAGGGAAGCAGAACCCTATGCAGAAAATATGATAGAAAAGAGCAGCCCGTGAGGTGGGCAGTGCTCAGATGGAGATGCTCTGGCAACTTCTCATTCCTGCTTTACTAGGACAGTGGGGAAAATATGAGCAGGGAGGCATTAGTCATACCCTTCCAAGTAGTCCCCAAATACATTGGGTTACTGGAAAATTCACTAATAGAGATATGAGTGATGACTTATAAACAAAGAGCTTTTAGAGCAGGAAGTCCCAATTGTTAAATGATAATAATTCATGGGTTTTGTGATTATATGTTTTAAATAAGATCCTGTGAAAGACAGACATGTGCCCTGAAAAGCTGTGGATTCCCTCATGTCAGATGGTGCTATAGGCATCAAAAAATGAATGCTGCACAAGGAAAATGTCTTCCCTGGAAGACATTTCTGCCAGCCCAGGAACCCCAGCTTTTGTGGGTCCAGTGGAGAAAAATTTGTAAAAATCAAATGGTTTAAATATTTATTATCACCACTGTACACATGTAGGGCTCTGTGGAATCTCAGTGACCAGACAGATGGGAAACACTTGTCCATTCTGAGCCTCTTGCAGGTCTCTCAATGGGGAATGGGAAACAGAGAAAATCTGTTGTGCTTAAAATTTGCTGTGGAAAAAGACAAAGGATAGCATTCAAAACAGAAGTATTCAAAGTCTTTACTACTTCTAGTTCTTTCAGTGAGGTTTTTAAAAGACCTTAATGTAGTCAGATTTTTTTTTTCTTTCTTTCTTCAGAATAAGTGGTTTGGACATGTCTTTGAAATCTCCCTTTCATATTCTGTATGCTACTTTATACTTAGAAACCTGAGTCCACACTCTGACTGGAATCCTTTGCAGGCAGAGCATAGAGTGTAGGCTTGCGAACGCCTTCAATTATCTTTTGAAACCTGAGGAAAAGTTGGAGCTTCAAAGCTACCCATACATCTCTATATTATACCACTTACGTTATTGATGGATAGCACTGAGGAAGCGTGGTAGGATAAGACAAGTGATTAGAAAGGACGTGTTGAGTCACCCGGTCCAGGTATATGCTCCCTTTTCTAACTCATCAAACTCCATATTAACAATAGGTGGATTATTTGATTCGATGATCCCATAGGAATCCTTTTCCAGAATCTGATTATCCCAATGATTTAAACATTTCATCTAATTTTCAATCTAAATATATTGATGGATAGTGCGTATCCATATGTTCTTATGATGAAATTGTCCTGGTGCTTAAACAGGCCTTCTCAAGTGTTTGTGCCCAGCACACTTACAGACAACAGCTGACTTTCTTCTGGGCTTTTGTTCTGCTAGTTTCCCAAGCCAAAGGTTTTAGCAAAAGTATTCTGGTAATACAGCCTTTTCTTCTTCTGATTATCCTGGTAACTCTTCTCCATCCCTATTTTGTGTTCCTTGGGAACTCATGTTGCGAGGCCCCCTCCCTGGCAGTGTTTAAGGCCAGGTTGGATGGAGCTTTGGGCAACCTGGTCTAGTGGAGGGTGTCCCTGCCCATGGCAGGGGGGTTGGAACTAGATGGTCTTTGAGGTCCCTTCCAACCCAAACTGTTCTGTGATTCTATGATTCTATGTTGGGAACTGGAAGCAAGAATTGTACCTGCTATTGTGAATGAGACCTAACCAAAAACTTGTGCAGTGGCATTAGTATGACCTTTCCTGGTGAATTGCTACCTCTTTGGAAGCATTTTAAGGCTGAAGTTCCCTCTTCACAGCTGCATCATGTTATCATTCATAACTGCCCTTTGCTCAGGGGAAAAAGTTCTGTTGCTGCTGGCTGATGAATTCCTTGCTCACAGCAAAAGATGAGTAGTTCCCAAATGTATGACCATGTTTTTTGTGCTACTGAATTTTCTCACTTTTCTCTGACTTTGGTTCACGAGGTCCTCCTGTAACATATTCTAACCCTCTGAATTGATGTTACTTCCCAGTTTTATGTCATCAGCAGATTTTATTAGCACATGCTGATATTCTGAGCCAAGGTTATGAGAAAAAATAATGAGTAGGATCAGACTTGGAAACAGTTCTGGGGAAAGGACCCTCTGTTGCTCCGACTCTTCTCCCCACTGCCTGGGGCCCTACCCACTTAGGCAGAGTTTTGCCCATGTTAACCTCCTCCTTCGCCAGGTAAACTCATACCTTGCCCTGCAGCCTTTTTGAAGCACAGAGAGGAAAGGCTTATCCCAGATCTGATATCTAGAAAATCAGATATCAGATTGGACAAGAGTAATCTACCCCATGGTGAACCTGTCTTGCATCTTACCGCATCCACCTCCATGCCTTCAGCTGCATGTTTGTTTTCCTCCTTTAAGACATGTGCAGAGGACTCGCTTGCGAGAAGATAAGGCCAGCAGGATCAGAGCTGGACACGTGTGTATTTTTACCTGGGATGGAGGATGAGAAACTTGCCACCATCTGCATGGCTCTGTTCTGGGTTGTGACTGTGGTCATGCAGCTGCGTGGCCGCTGCTTGCCCCAGAGAGGTCCGCCCTGCAGCTGCACACGTTGCCTTTTCCCTGTCCTTCACAAAGGACTTCACTTGCTCCTGTTGAATCATATGTCTCCATCCCAGGCTGGATGGGCATACTCGAAATATGTACTGAACCACTCAGAACCACAGTTTAAGCAATGCTTGTATGAAACTGTGCTTCGCTGGCGCCTGTAACACCACAAACATCATGGTTTTCCCTTCATTGCTGAGAGTCTTCTAGGAAAGCTTCAGGTAAGAGATGACTTTTTAGTTTTTAAAAACAATGAGAAATGAGACAGTTAAGATGAGTAACTGCTGGTTATTTCCTAGAAGACCCAGAAAACAGAGAACCATGGCTTTTTCAGGTAGCATCCAGCACAGTGATTTATTTCTGTATCAATTTTCATCACAAGCAATCCATCAAGCCAAGAATCTGAAGAAATTCACTTTCAGAATTCTTTTGATTAAAAAAAAAAAAAAAGCCAAACCTAACCCCCAGCCCCACCCTTCACTGTAACACAAAATAGACAAGCAAGCACATTGCAAGTCTCCTTGCGACACATGAGTGGACATTGCAGCATCTTTTACCACAACAGGGGCACCAATCTCCATCCAGCAGCAGTACACCCACCTTAATGTTCGCTCCCATTTGTTTCATGCTGCTGCAAAGACAGATTTAACTTTTCCCGCATGTATCTTCCAGTGTGCAGACACACACAAATGGTTTGCTGTTTCCTAAATTACCAGCATCACCCTGTCGCTCAGTGACAGCCTCAGGTTGCTGGTCTGTCACATCAGATGTGGACAGGGTTGGCACAGACCCGCGAGCGCACAGGTACACGAGTGCCCCCATGGCCAGCCTGGCTGCCCCAGCAAACTCCCTGGCACACAGCAGGCTGGCAGAGATCAAAGTGGGGGTTGGAGCTGGTGGGTCCTGCACTTTCCCTCCTATTTCTGTAGCACTACCCTGGATTGCAGGAGGTCCTGGTCAGACAGCGTGGTTGCAGCTCTCCAACTGAGCAGGGATGTCATCTGGATGGTGGCTCCGCAGGTTTTGTGTTGGACTACACCCAGGAAAAACAGCCCATGGGCATCCCTGGGGGGCTGGCATGGGGATGCTAGTGCTGTAGGTCATTCTGCTGCATGAGCAGCATCTCCTTTGTCTGGGTGCTTGCCCATCCCATCCTGCCCAGATGGTGAAATTGTGAATGGCTTTACCCTTTACAAAGAATGAATACTGTTAAGTTATGGTTAGTGAGTAAAAGTTTCATTGGCATAGCTATCAGGAGCATGGAGAAAAGTTACTCTCTTGCTTAATGAAGTGGTAGACATGAAAGGTCAGTTGAGATGCACGTTTAGCCACAGTAGCTCTATATGATATAACTAGCTATCTAAGGCATAACCTGCCTTGTTTGAGGGCCCATACTTGGCTATTCTGACAAAGACTTTCTGGTGCAGACAA
This sequence comes from Aramus guarauna, assembly GCA_013400195.1. Taxonomy (NCBI): domain Eukaryota; kingdom Metazoa; phylum Chordata; class Aves; order Gruiformes; family Aramidae; genus Aramus; species Aramus guarauna. The sequence continues at coordinate 206,291 of VXBL01003636.1, forward strand.
CCACTAGCTGTGCCACAAGTCCTGTGGTGGCCCCGGGCAAACACCAACAACTGCTGGGTCCCCAGGCACACAAACCTCCTCCTCTCCCACCACCTGATGTGGCACCAGCCCAGCCTTGGTGCCTGGGAGCTTGCACCCCCTGCACAGCTGCAGAGGCACTTGCCTTCCCAACCGCAAACTGACTAGCAGTAAAAGAGTGAGGAGATGTGCTTTGCCATTTTCCAAGTAATCGGCATCTTCTTGATGCTGGGCGGCAACAGCGTGTCACTGGTCTGCCAGTCCAGGCATGGCACGCCGTGCACACCGCTTTCCCTGCAGTTAGGTGCTCGTCCCCATCGCCACCCCTCACCTCTCCGCTCACAAACCTAGCACCGTGCCGAGCTGCCGCCGCTCGAGCTGATCCCCACAGAGAACTTCCAGCAATGCAGCTGTCTTGGTTGGTGCTGAGCCGTCCTCTGCACACGTGTGCATGTGTGTGTCCGTGCGTGTGTGCTGCCTGCTGCTCTCTGCAAGGGGAGAGGGAGCTGCCGGGCAGCCAGGGCAGCCTCACGGTGCCGGGCTGGGGAGTGCGGTGCTGCGAGCGGGCACAGCTCTGCCGACGGCTGGCTGAGGAGCAGCAGGGTAACCCGCAGAGTGAGTAGTCGCTCGCCCATCCTTCGCTTGTACACCTATGCCCGAGCAACACGGGCAACCCAAATTAATGCTCGCTGAATCACACTCCCCGTGTCCTTTTCCTATAATCAGTGCTTACTGAGAGATAAATACATCCCCAATCAAAGGAACTGAAGCAAACCCATTCGTTTCAGCGCTGCTTACCCCTGATTGCTCAGTATTAGGCAGGTAAGAGGGACATAACTTGTTTAAACCTTCACATCAGGGTAAATAGGGGGACTTCACCTGGAGGGAATGCTGTTTGATGTCTGGTTAGAAAAAAGGTCAGGGAAGTGCATATGATAAAATCATCAGGCCTAGCTGGCACTATGATACAAGTCCGAAATAATTTCCAAAGACTCAGATCAGTCAGGAATGAAGAGAAGTAGGAAAAGCTGCTTTTGTCAATGAAACAGGAGTGTCAACAATTATGGTTTTGGAGAGGCAGAAAATAAAAACTCTGTTCCTGTTACTTCTAATTTGCTGATTTTTTATAAGCCAGTCATAAACAAAAAATTTAGTACATATACAGTCCTTTTATTACCACTTCTGGGCTACATAAAGTAGCATTTACCTCATGTGTAAGCATGTAGTACTCTTTCCAAAGGAATACATCTATGTCTACACTTGGCATCTCCCTCTCATTGTCTCTCCATTGCCAGGTTATTTATGAATATGTGGTGTATAGTCTAATTAGGTACATGTTCTGGTAGCTGAAAGGAGTGAGAATGGCTTTATTTAGTAGATGGTAACTAAAAGCGAGTCTTTCTTTGAGGAGAAAGAGGCTTCCATTGAGCACCATTGCTTATTTTTAAAGATGCAACTAGGAAAGGTTCAGTGAGATGAGGCCGCAGTTCTTGCTAACACCAGCAATAACATTTTTAGGGCGCACCAAAATTTAGAAGTGCAAGCCAGCAAATGGAAGCCAGAGTGACTCCAAAAGCCAGGCTAAGCTACCTGTTGTGCTGAAGCCCATCAGCCCCAGCAGCGCTGGGCAGGCATCCCCAGGAGGAGCACCAGGAACCTTTGCTGACAGGCGTGGGGGGGTATAGCCCCCTGGGACCTCAGCCTGCTCCGCGCATGGGCTCAGCTCTGCCAAGGCAGCGTATTGCTGTCATGTGAATGATGATATGTTGATGATGATATTTGCCAAAGTAAGATGACAATCTGAGAGAGGAAGCTTGAAAGACATAGCCCCCAAAATACAAAGTCCTGAAAGCAAGTAGTCTTTATCACTGCTCCCTATAGCAAGAATAACTCCCAGCTGGCTGCTGTAGCTGCCACACATTAACCTACTATTCCCAAATCTCTGAAATGAAATCCAGTGCAAGGGATCTGGAATACAGACTTTCCATGCTCCTCTTCCAGCTGGAGACCCCAGCCCCCATGACTTCCAGTCCTTGGATGGCAAGTGGGGATGGAGTGAGATGTAACAGGAACTATTTCCCGTCCTGTCTTAGGACTGTTGACCAAGTCAGCATCAAAGGAAGTTTATAGCCATTCATTTGTGACACGGGCAAGAAGCGAGGCTTTGATTGTACACTGAGGCACATGTAGTAAGAGAGATATGCAGTATACACAGCAACTTCTTTGAAAAAAAGTGGCTCACTTCTTATTCTTGGTAACATCCTAACTGCAGGTAAAGGGGCAACTTCCTGCAAAATAAATCATGGGATTTACAGCAGTGTTTACAGGCATCTTTTATCTACGGATGTTCCTGAGTGCAGGTTTAAATCAAAGAGTAAAGTGCAAGTCTGTTCCTAATAAACTATCTTCCATAGTATGGGAGAACACAGAGACTTAATTTGGTTAGCATACACATAGGTAGCCTGTACTTCAGTCAATGCTTAAGTTAAGTGTTGAGAAAACATCATAAAAGAAGATGTCATATAGCAGTAACATTAGCATGCTTACTAGTCAGAGATTATATGACATAATTTGAAGACATTGCATAAGCTATAAAACAAGAAATAGCACCTAAGCAGCCATGAGAGGCAGCCAAAAGTCTACTAAGAAATGACAATGCATTCAGTCTTCAAAGCTTGCTAACTCTCTATCAATTTTACCCACACCTAGTACAAATTTAGTGTCTGTTCCTTACTCACCTGTGCCCTTGTTGAAGAGGAAAAAAAAAATCCTACTGCACTTTCTAGCAGTGTTTGCTGGGAGCTCAGCACAGCAGTAATGAGTAGAATTAAAGCCTAAATTAAACTCTTACTGAGGTACTGCACAGGTTACCATTCCAGTCTCAAATGAAAGGGGTTCTTGGGAGTTTGCCTTTTGGTGAAGTTAAATGAGAGCTGATGTTTCTGAAATTTGTGTCCAGTTGTGGAGTACTCTGAGTAATATTACACCAAATAAGTAATTTAAGCACTTATTCACTGCAGGGGTGTGTTTTTTTCTTCTTACCCACTGCAAATTTCTTGGTTTTGTAATTTCTTTTTTTCAAGTCTGAGCATAGATCTTTTTACTGAGCCCACTGTGCATGAGCCTGTTGAATAGTGCTGCTCCACTTGTGTCACGGAGAAACAAACCATTTGCTTTGTTATTTCATTCTGCAGCTGAATCCCAGCATTTACCTTGCATCACTGCTGAAGAATATTCACAGGACAACTTCTTTGGAAAAGCTTAATGTATTTATATGATTGAAAGCTGGAAATAATAAATCAAGTATATTTATGAGTTTTCAGAATTTGGATAGTTATTCTACTCCAAAGTAGTGACTTTAGTAGGTTTCATTATCTGGCTGAGAAGTCATAAAAAAAAAATACTGCAGAAAACAAGTTTAACTTGAACATCTGGAGGATGAGGAGTAGGAAAACAAATGAAAGGGCCTGCTGTATTCTGTGCCAATAGGATTTGCAATCCAGAAAGAGATGCAAATGACTAAGGGTGACTGATCTACTTTCTGTAAGCAATCAGCTTGACAGACTTAACCCCTTTTCTTGTTTGGAAATTATCCTGAAGTGCTGCTGCTTACAGATGTGTTTGCTATTTGCATACACTTTGTGAATAAACTTCTACTTGTGGGTTAGTCATGTGCTATTCAGCATGACTATTGCTTGAGTGCTGTTGTTTGTAGGGTGTGATTCATCAGACCTGCAAGAGAGCTGTAAGGAGGGCTGCGTGAGCATTACTAGAAATATGTGTATGAATGCATATTCACAAATTGTGAGCATGTTTGTGATGCTTTTCATCTCTCTGCAAACAATCTTATTCCGAAAGAAAATTTTGTTTGTACCAAAAAGTACTCTGTAATTAACAACTTTTGAAATGGAAATGGTCATGGAATGCTTCTTGAAACCAATTACATCTGTCTGTATATCTCTAGTAATCTGTCTTATATTGAGCAAAGTGGCAAGTGGCCAGCCAAGGGCAGGAAGGTGTATAAGACAGTTGGTGCAATCTACTAATATGCTTATACGGTTCACTGTGTGGGCCCCCTGAAACAAGTTCTTGAGCCTGACTCACAAAGTGCTTCCCTCTGGGATCCATTGTTTTTTCTTATTGCTGCAGACATGCCTTTAGCCTGAGCAATGCACTGTCCTGACAGGGTCTTGGTCCCCTGAGGGATCTCTGCCCTGGGGGTTGCTGCAGCGGGGTGTACTGCCCTGCTGTGCTCCTGGTGTGGGGGGCAGAGGCTGTAGCATTTCGGGTTTGCAGACCTGCGGGGCTGGGTGGCCTTGGTGCAGGCTGCAAGAGTGGTGTAGATATGGGAAGTTTTGGGTCGTATGGTATCAGGTCTGGTTGCAGGACATGTAGGAGCTTCAATATCAGTGTACTGGATATCCTAATTGCTTCAGGTCAAGTTATAATTTGGTTTGCACTGGGAAAAGGCCCAGTGTCCACATACTGTGTCCTCAGAAAACATCCTCACCCCCTAAAAAACCCCAACCATAAGGTGAAATGAGAGCCACTTGACTGTCCTAGACTGGCAAAATGGCCCAGACCAAATTACTGGTGAGTACAGAGCAGGAGACCTCTGGCCTGGCAAAGCAGCAGTCGGGGAAGCTGTGGGGTACGGGTCCCCCGTGTGTCAGCTGTCCCTGTCTGGAGGGAGGGGAAATGCGTGCAGGGCTGATTTCCCCAGTACGGGGGCCATTTTGCACAGATGGTGCCATGCAAGATGTGCAAAACGGTTCTGCTGTTTTGGGTGACTCGTACCGGTGCCAAAGGGGACTCCTCGGCTGGAGCAGCACCACGCAGCCACCTTGGTCAGGACCAGGTCCCTGCTGCACCTTGCAAGTGTGAAGGTAGATGCGGTTCCTGACCCTTGGGAATTTTCAGCCTGGTTGAAGACATGACATAACCAGGGCTCCCAGACCATTTACAAGTTTAATGATCACTTAAAAATATACACTTTATATCAAATGCGAATTGTCTGTGCTCCCCAGGTGCCTCCCTTCCCTTAGCCTAATTTTCACTGAGAAAATATACTCAGTTCTACTTGAGGGTGTCTTTTTGGGGAAAAGGGAGAAGGGAAAAAGAAGGTGAGGAAGATCCTTTCTTCTTCAGTTTTAAAGCATGAGAAGGCAAGAAAACAAAACACGTGGTAAGGGATTTGTCCTAGCCCCAGCAGTTCCCTTATCTTCCTTTTTCTGCTGACTTCCTGCTCTGAATGCTTTGGCAGCTCATAGGACAGCATCTAAACTTTGCAAACATGAAGGAATTCAAATGGAACCCTGGACGTCATTGCATTTTCCAAGTTGGCCATAAATCATGGTTTGTTACGGTTATTCTCTTGTGAGGCAGAACATGTGCAAGGAGATAAGAGCCTGGAGGAAGAAGAGTCAGAGGGTATCTCAGAGGAAAAGAAACACCAGTAGGAAAGTCCTAATAAGAAATATTTTGACAGTCTCAATTGAGCTGAACAGCCATTGAGGAACTGGTGTGAGTTCTCTTTGTTGCGGGGACATCGCCCCACCTAATTTTAAATAAGTTTGCTTTGGAGCTGGAAGAGAGCTCTTTCCCTTGCCATTCAGATTTTGTGTCACTGAAAGTGGGATTTTCCTTGTGAGGCAGTATTTTCCAACCACAGCAATATGGTGATTCATCAGCCAGATCCTCAGGTGATAAAAATAGACATAGTCTCCACCAGCTTCAATGGTCTTGCACTGACTTACATCAGCACAAGAAACTGGTGATGGAAAGTTCCCATCAGTTGCCCAATCTCTACCCCAGCCGCTGCCAGCTGGTCTCTTACCGTACACCAGTGCTGGCCAGAGTTAGGAAGAGTTAGAGATCCATCCCAAGTGAAATGGAAAACTCGCTTTCTCTTAGCGAACAGAAGGCATAGGTTAGTTTACTTTCAGAAAGCTTTCTCTCATATCCATCATGTATTTTCCCTTGCTGAGCTCTTGCTTTGACCCCATTTTTCTTGGTTGTTGGTGCTGTTTGGATGTTTGGGGTGTGGGATGTTCTGCTGTTCCTCAACAACAAAAGTGGGCATGCAAGGAGCCCACTGGGGAGTTGTTCCAGAGATCTGAACCTTGGATTTAGCCATGGATTTAATGCTTTTAAATATTAATCTTTTTAACTGGGGAGGTGGTTGCTTGGCTGGTGGGAGGTTAACCTGAGGAACACCTCTAGACAGGAGGTAATTACATTTATTCCTTGGCTACGTTGTGCAGAATGCAGATGAGGGTTAAGTGACCATAATTACCTACACACTGTGTCAGTCCTATTTTACAGCAACAGCAGCAAGGTCGGCCAAGCCTGGACCTGTTGCTTTGTCTGTCTTTGGACTTCCAAGCAGCTTCCACCCTGCCACTTTTCTCCTCCTGGCCAGCATATTTCATAAGAATAACAACCACTCACTGTGTTAAATGGTGTTCAGAGGTGGTTTTACTTCTGGTACGCTATTATTTACTCCGTTATGATGCCACATAATGGGCAAGGATGAATGACTGCTTAGGAGATGTTTCTTATTTTTGGACATATTCAGTGAGGCATTTCTTGCATCTCTGTTATACTCAGGCCTCTCAGGAGAGAAGGGATACTTACAATTTGGCTGAACTAATTTCTTTCCCAGGGAATGATGGCTTCAATAATTTCCCTGACTTCCAGAACTAAAATACAGTGAGACCTGTTCTCTTTATGTTGGGTTTGGAAGAAAAAGTAAAAAGAAAAATCGGGAGATCCTTGGATCACCAGGACGAATTTGGATTTGGGGAGAGTGGGCAACCACCATCTACTCCAAGTACAGCCAACCTGTGATTAGTGTCAAGAATCCATATCAAGAATGCAGTGGTTACATTAGATGGGGCCTCGTCAAACGGCTCGCATCCCTTTGTGTGCTCAGAGCTAGGAGCCTGCAGCCTGGCTGCTCACCGCCTGGACTGAGTGCACCCGTGTACTGCCTCCTTACTTCAGGCTTTCTGGGCTTGACAGAGAAGCCAATGCCAAGGATGAGGCAGTCCCAAGGTGTGGCCATGCTAGAGGAGCAATCTCAGCAAGGACCATCGTGAGTGATGCACCAGAGTCTTCAGTCCTGCATGGTCTCTGCTCTGCACTGAGCTTGCTTCTCCTGTTGAACACCCTCCATTAAACATCTTCAGGTTGCCCCACACCAGTGGCGATCCTCTGCTACTTTTTCTCACTCGCTTCAGTAATCTTATTTCTACCTACCAAAACCCTGCTATGAAGATTGAATCAACAGGGATGCCACTTTAAAGGGGTTCAATTGCTCTTCTGTGTGTGCTTCCTTGGCTTTCGTCCTGGGTCAGCCTTTCTCAGAGAGGTTGCCTGCTCTGCGTGATGGAGCCAGAGCAGTGCTCTGGGCAAGCTGAGCCAAAATGAGCATCGCAGAGCTGCGAGCAGCTCCCAGGCGAGCAGCAGTGACTCCTTGCAGCCATACAAGCCTGGAAGTTGGCTCATGAGCACGAAACTTTGGGAGCTGCTGCCAGAGCAGTAACAGTCATGGGGGGATAGTACAGCTGCCATTGGTCGTCCAGCAACAGGACAGGGCTGGGAGGCTTGGGGTGCTGTGGGGACGAGGAAGAGGAGGAGGAGGAGGAGGAAAAGCAGTTCACTAGGTGGCAGTCTGCCCTCCACCTGCCGATGGGAACGTGGACGAGCGGGATTATAAAGGAACCAGGAGCAGCTTTGCACAAGAGTCCTAGAGCCAGAAGGCCAGTGCTCATGGTCATCCTGGGAGCCACAGCGTAGCTGGTCTTGTTTGCTGAGAGCATTAGTCCTCACCTTGGTCCAACTGGTCCTATTGTTGCTCCCAAACTTTCTGTTTGCCTAAATCCCTGTTACTTCAGTTGGGCAGCCTTCTCCTCTGGTTCTGCCCTGCTGTGCGGGGAGGCTGTGCTGTTTAAAGGCTGTCAGACCTGATTCTCATTTACGCTTTGGCAGCACAAACCTTCACACCCACTTGAAGGTCCTTTTCCTCTGCCAGAGCATTGGAAGGAGGATTTGTCTCCACAAAGCATGGATCCAGAAGGCAGCCATCCCCATCGTATGGGGCTGTGTGTTATGGGATTTCTCTGGTCAGATTGCAGAGTGCTTTGTGATCTTGCTGGATGAAAAGCTAGGTACAAAATGCCAACTGGGCTTTATTTTTGCAGTTGCTAAAGCCTTATGTCCACCAACTGCTCCCGTCTGCTGTGGAACTCCCACTGATGTGAAAGGTGCTCATGTGCTCTGTGCCTGCTCGCAGGTCCACCGCAGATTCTCCATTGGTTAAAGAGCTGCTAGAAAACTTTCATGTGTGCTCTCTCTCCAGCTTTGGGTAACAGTCTAATAGCATGCTACGGGTCTGCCCCTGAGAGCGCCAAGGAAATGTATGATTGATTAATCAAGATGTGTTGTGTGCAATGTTAGTGTTTCCAATGTTTGTCACGTGCCTGTGGTTCATGATGTATGCCTGCATCCAATGTAAAATTAGTAGGTGTGTCTTATAAACAAAAAATAATAAACCCATGAGTCAGAGTTTAAAATTTTCCCTTCTGTGTGAAGTGCTCATTAATCTGGAATTTTAAGTGAGGGGAAGGGCGGCCTGGAGATGGTTTGTGTTCACTTGCTACTTCTTCCGGCAGCCGGCAACGTGGCTAGCGATGGCACTTCTGATGCACCATCTTCTGCACACGTGTGTGCCGGAGCCACGGGCCGGACTCCACGGCTGCTTCAGTGCCAGCTGCCCAAGGGGGCTCTGGTAGGGTCACTTGTCATCTTATCAACAGCAACGATAATGAATAATAAATAATTTTTTAAGGGTTGCTGCTGTTATCTTAAGGTGACAATTTCACTTCCTGAATATGGGGCTTAGGGTCGATGGTTTTCTTGGGTTTTTTGATTGATTTTGCTCATCTTGGGTTTTAAATGGATCTGAAAAAAACCCCGCAATTTGATTGCAGACATATTTGCCTAGAGGTGTTGTCCTTACATTTAGGCATAAGCCATATGATGGGCTTCAAATACCTCTCTGCTTCTGGGAACTCTCTACTCTCCAGCCCAGATTGGCATATATACTTTTAACCCTTAGTTCTGTGATTCTCTTGTGGGAAGGTGCTATGTCTTTATTGTGCACAGGTAAATTGGTACAGCAGGTCAGCAGTAAGTCAGAGGAGAACCCCTTTTGTATGCCTGAAAAAGGCACATCGTGCTGTCAGTCCTCCAGAAAAAGAGCTGGCAGATAAGATGGCAATAGCTTCCCTGCCATTTTGACAGAAGACACATGGAGCTGTATGGTAGGGTTCCTGATGTGTTAAAACTTGAAATGCTGGAACATTCACTGTGTGCTTTTAGATTTTTTTGTCAGCTGGAAGCCTCTGCCAGATCTCTAGTGTGGCAAGGAGGCTGCTTCTCATCTCCTCACATCTGGACCCCATGAAATTCATGGCAAAAGCAACTTTCTTTTGCAACTCCATCCAAAACCTGCAAGCATCAGCTCTCAGCATCTCCTAATGAGGACTGAACTGGGAGAGCATGTTGCTCTTACAGGGCCCCGTGACAAGTCAGCTGCATGCCTCTTGATCCATTTAATGATACTCCTCGTGGAGACTTCACATAGGCAAAAGTAGAGAGATCTGAAAATAGTATTACTGTTGCTTATTTATCTTGCAGTAAATTCAATGTCTTAAATCATTTCCCTGCTAAAAGCCTGTCTTTCTCCAAAATCACTTCATATGAGGTCAGCTGCAGCAATTAAAATGGCTACTAAATCTTTGGTTGTCATTACAACACTTTTTTTAAAAAATGAAAAAAAACCCCAAACCACAAAACACGCCAGTGTTCATTTTAGTGTCATAAACATGTTAAGTAATTGAGTATTTATCTGAACAGAATGAGAAATGTGGAATTTATTTTTGGAACTTGAGCTTTAAATAAACAGGACACTTTTAAACATAACTCCATTTTGGATAATGAGATGTTTTCATGGACATAATGGATATTTTCAGTATGTTGTCCCAAGGCTTTTCTTTGAAAATGTGACATTTTACATCTAAATTGCAGAAGTACAGAATATTTGTGCATTAAGAGAGGTCAGCTCTTCTTGAGAGTAAATATTTGTATATATGTGGGTGTGTGTGATATGTCTCATGCAAGAACTGTAACAGTAGGAGTTAATTTGGTTTAATAATCAAGCTGTAAAAATATAACAGATTGATTAAACTCATAGATTGGTTTCCTAGTATAAAAGGCATTACTTGAGTATATTTCCCTATTACTATTAAATGTTCTTTATGTAAATATGTATATACACCTAAGGAAACATTAGCTGTCATGTGTATCTCGCCAAACTGCTGTTGTCCCCTTTCTTAGCTGTGGAAAAATTTGATGCTGTTGAATGAAAATAATACAACATACATAGACATGAGTATTTTCATGCTGTCATGTGGTACTTTCTGCTTCATACACACTGCATGATTGACCCTCTGCACCATCAGAAGGAGCTGCTCATTACAGCAATGAGCAGAACCGCGTTATGTGTTAATGTAAGCACAAAAAAGGAGATTTGTGTAACCTGGCTAGAAAGGGGCATACAACATTTGTGTTTTCCCTAGGCATGGTATATTTTCAGCAATGCATGTTCCTCTGCTGAATCATCCCTGACACACCTACACAGAGCTGTGATTTGCCTCGAATAAGTACTGATGCCTGAAATAGATCTGAGCAGACATGTGCAGCAGTGTTTGTCAAAAGAAAGAAACACATTTTATGTTTCGTTTTATATATAGCGTGAACCACCAAGCTAGTCCATGTCAGAAAAGAAAAGTTTCAATTCTTCTTTTCCAAGAACAGATGTTTTTTTCTCCTTGTGTTTGTCCCTTGCAAGTGACCTGCAGAGAGGTCATGGCAGTGCTTCCCCATCCTATATGCTTGGATGCACGCAACATGATGCAGTTGAATGAGAAGAAATAAAAGGGGAGGAAAAAACAGATGTGATGGGGTGGGGAAAGTACATTAAGGTATAGGATGGAGGTAAATGGGGTGACTTTATTCACATCATACATAAATTAAACAAAACTGAGCCCTAGCATTTGCCATAGCATGTTCCTGTTCGGCAAGTGTTCCTGCTCCTGCTCCGTGGTATAAAGGTCTTCCCATGCTGCAGGATGCCCAACAGCACTGTGCATGGGCAGCAGAACCTCACTGGAGATGAGGGGCCTGGTCTGCTTCCCCACATTAAATAAATATCTGTTACGTTGGGCTTTACCTCTTGCATACTATGAGTGACCTTGCCCAGTTACAACTGCTGGGTAAGTGAATTTTTGTTTCTGTGAGGGCCTGTCTCCTCCCCGCCCTCTTGCTAACCCACTTACGGACAAAGCTTCCCATTTGGAAATCAGCCCGTCCTATTAACCTTTCCAAGTGAGTTGATGATTTCAAATGGTGGAGCATTTGGGAGCCACTCCCACGTGGTAGCAATGCCTGCTACTTAGGAGAACATCTCTCTTGGTCTGTTTACACCAGGTCAAAGCAGGCAGGGAGGGGAAAAAACAACCTGAACACAAAGAAGGTCTATTTCCACCTGCTCTTCCCTCTTGCGGAGGCAGAAACCAGTCACGTATCCTGGTCTCCAGCATGGAGAACATGGTGGCGGGAGCAGAGGACACTGCATCTATTCCATGTGTGGCAAACTCCCTGATTATGGATTTTGCTCATGATGCGTGCTTTCTGTTTTGAGCCGATATTGCCACACACGTCCAGGTCCAAGTAATTTACACTTCTTACCTTCCGGTTTAGTGATGCAGTCATACAAGTAATTCCCTTGCAAGCTCTCTCCATTGCAGATTCACCCCTTGAAGCACGTAAGTGCCATTCGGTCACAAGGGTCACTCTGCAGGCTCAGTAAATATATGCCAAAAAACATGCCAGATCCACAGAGGTCAGGAACATCCCCGCTTGAATGGGAGCAGGGGAGGCTGGTGGTGATGGGATCGTGTGAGCATAGTGGAGGTTGAGCAGGGTTTTTTCCCCACTTCTCTTTCCTTGAAGATGAAGGAGAAGCGTCAGAAGTGGATTGAATCCATTATATTACTTGTAGGTGTGTGTATCTGGTATTTGTTTACATGCTGGTGCCTATACACAACTGGGTAGATAAAATGAAAGAATTTAGGACATATTTGACATGACCACACACTTATAGAACACGAGATAAACAATAGATGATTGCATGTTTAAAACATTTTCCTTGATAACAGATTGAATAATTTGCCAGTAATGACAGGGAATGATAGAGCAGTCAATGAACTGCATTGCACTACGATTGAACTGCATGAACTGCATCCATGCTGTCTGGGCTATTTTGTTTGTTTTGGAATTTTTTTTGGGCAGCAATCTGTTGCCTTTACAACAGAACAGATCCAGTGGAAAATGCCCCTGGGGAAACATGGAATGGACGGTGTGTGTAAAAGTGGCATGGGGGAATATGTCAGAAATTATTTTGTGTTTGCTTGAAGGAGGTGCACTGGATGTGAACAGGCACCACTGGCAGGAATGGACCTAGGAGCAGGATTATCCTACCTGATCCCAGCAACGCGTTTGTTGGCTGGGAAGCAGAGGAAGAGCTCTGAACTCACTAGTTTCTTCCCTTTCAGGTTTGCATCTAGCTTATTTTGCACCCATCTGCTAGTTCTCTCATTGCATTCTCCTGCTCCATCTCCTTTTCTGTATTTCAGCAAGTCAGTCTTCCTCATGACTTCATATTTGCCTTGATCCTAGTGCACAACTGTCCAAAACTTAACCATCACTGCCGTGAGATAGTAGGAGCAAAACCTTGATTGTGGGTGCTCTTTGAGGGAAAGGCATTTACTGCTCTGCAACCAAAAGCAGCAGAAGGTAGGAATGCTTCTTCATCTGCCTACATGTGCTCCCATTGGAGCATGGCCATGATCAGGACCTCTGCCTTGACCTCATTCCCTGAAAGGACAGTGCTGCTGTGGTATTGCTTCAGCTTTTTTTTTTTTTTTGCCATAGCTGAATCATAGGGCACCATGAATTCATTGATTTGGTACTGTCAGCCTAGATGATGCTGAGCCGTGTGAGCTCATGAGTTCAACATCTTCAGTGTGCTGGAGCTGATAGAAAATCACTAGCTTCATCTAAATTACAGCTTGGCCCTCAGTTAGGTGTCAGGGACTCAGGTCACCGCATGGGCGCCGCTGCGTGACCCGGGTCAGTGGCTGCCTGCATGCTGCAAAGCTCAGTGAAGTGCTTTTGTGTTCCTTCCTTGTGGCCAGGTTCCAGGCTCAAACCTCAGTGACTTAGTTATCAAGGAGTTTCCTCTTGGTGGACACCATGTCAGCAAGCCTGGCCTCCAGATCTTACTGGGGAAAGTTCTCCATAGGCAAGCCAGACCTGCAAAATACCCACTCCTCACTGAAGAACCAGATTTATAGCATATCAGATGTGCGTAGGGCTATTTTTGTTCATGTTTGGTTGGGTTTAACTTGACTTTTAATTTGCTTCTTTCTGGTTTCTCTGTCTTTGGGAGCATCCTGTTCCACCCCCAAGTTGTCTCAGCAGGGAAATCAGGATTTCCCAGCTCTTCTCAGCTGTCCCAGCTGGGCTTTTGAAACGCTGCCCAGAGACACCTTCCCACCATCCCTGCTTGAAAGATGGAGGCAGCAGCCCATCAGCTGAGTGGATGGGACAGCAGGCAGAGCCAGGTTTTGTCCTGGCCCCCTCTTGCCATTGTGGGGCACAGCGCCGTGCACAGGGCAGGCATGACGCCATTTTCCCACTCCGTAGCCATGCAGAGGTCTTCCTGTTGCCTGCCCTGTTCCCTTTTGGTCCGGGTTATCACCCATCACCATGTGCGCTCGCCCGGAGCCCCTGTGCTGTGCAAGAGAGTTTGGCCGAGACGTAGGCTGGCTGAGCACAAACCGTGCCTGGCACGCAAAGATGGGCGGTAGGCTTTGGCTGTGCCACAAACAGGTAATTTTACTGTACACAGCCTCATACAAACTTATTTTACCATCTGTTTACAGAGATCATGTGTGGGAGGGAGAATTTAAATGATGGGGAATTTTAAGAGGGAAAATTTTCTGTGGCTTTTAAAGGTGAGATCGCAGATAAAGAAAGGAAGGGCAACCCAAGGCTGCAGAACATGAGCAAGTGCATTGAGAAATATATGTATGTGAGAGCAGGAAGGTGCATGAAGAGGTCTGAGATCTTTTATTTTTTCTCCTTTCTCTTTGGAGACAGGAAGATGGCTTTGAGTTACACCATGCCCTCGATCCATCTCACATGGGATTTCAGCATGAGTGTGCATTTCCTTACTGGTACGCTTAAAATGCGCAGGGCTCCATTCAGTCTAGCTGCAGTAGTCTGAAAAGTTGTTTGCTCCTTCACCAAAAGTTACTATTCCTGTAGCAGGAAAGCATGCAGGCTTATGACTCATCCATTCAAGCTTTTGTATTAAATAATAAGCTGGGCTTTAACGTGCGGCAGCTGAGAGGCAGCGCGTGTTTGCCTCTGCCAGCGCTGTTACAGGGGTGCTAACCTGGGGTGGGCATGGAGAGACCACTGCATGCCAGTCAGAGCCCTGCCCGTGAAAGCTGGCCATAGACACAGTCACTGGTGGACTGAGAAGAAAGCCTCACCTTCAGAAGGAGCTGGGAAAAGTAGTTTAAGCTTATTATGCAAAATCATTGTGTTAGCATTTAAAAAGAGCAGTCAGAAAATGGGAGATTTGAAGGCTTCTGACAGTGTTGATGCTGACCTGTGATTCATTTTGCGTGTGAGACAGAAAGATAAATCCATGCTGAAATTAGATGGACAAAATGTCAGTTGCAGAGCAAGTGTGGTGAGGACCACTGCTCCACTGTCCTGGTCTAGATTTAATTAATTGATATTCCTGAAGAGGATAGCTATATCTTGTTTAGACCTTTCATGGCTTCTATTGGCTAGGTCATGCAGGCATATTTGTTTCTGGCAGATTGAACTGTTTCACTGTGGTTTACAAAGCATGGCTTTTTCAAGCTTACATTTCTAATTTTTTGTGTGGACCTTTTGTTGTGGCTTGGATGTTTCCCATAGGCATGTTGCATGCAGGCGGTACAGCAACAATAACCTTCATCGCTGTGGACCCGTTGATGGTTTAGGGTTAATTTGTACTGGAAAGCAGTTAAAAAATCAATGAGGGCATGAATTTGTAATACAATAGTGCTTTTGCTTCAGCGTAGCATGTGGGCATGCCAGACTACCATTATGCTTATGATGCAGACAGATTCAGTTTGAAGTAAAGCTAAAATGGCAGAGAAGGCAAAGGAGCCTGGAATTTAACAGTTTAAGATAAAGGGATTGAACTTACTAAGCAGTGTTTTTTTATCTTCCTTTCTACTCCAATCCAAATAAATTCTGGCTATCCATCTGGGTTATGAGCATGCTTATTCTCTCTGCAAACAAACGCTGTCATGAAGTACTGTTTTTCCATGAAGCACACATGCAGTGGTGGGGTTTGATGTTGTCTTCTTGAAATTAGACTGGCAAGATGGGGGGGAAAAGTTAGCGTCCTGAGGTTCCTGTTTGGTCACCTCTTTGTCCTTTATAAGCAAGGAAAAAAAGTGTGCTACAACTGCTGAAGTTGATGGTGTTTGGTGACTTGATGCCACGTGATGCATTATGGGCAAGTATTTGCTGCTGCCTGACAGCTGTTGCTCAATTGCTCGGGATGGGGCTTTCTTTCTCACTTATGTCTGAGACAGATGTTGGTTAAGGATGGTTCCTTGTGTACACATCTGCGCTGCTGTGTGTCAGTCACGAGATCTGCTGGGCTTGTGTAATCATGTGGTGAGCTCTTCTGGCATCGGATTTTCTACGTACAGATCATTGCCAAGTATTTCAGCAAGCATGAGGACTCTGCACTTTGACAGACTGTTCCCCACTGCTCACACATATGGTTCCAAAATCATCTGCGCAGATTATTTTCCTCCTTTGACAAAGCCAAGAGTCATTATACTATGATACTGGTACATTTGCAGTGGAAGATTGTTTTAAATATAGATCTCAATGTTTTTTACTCACTAGTCAGTTTTGAAAAGAAACTTAAATTTCTTTCTGAGTTTTATTTAGCTAGAATTTACTCAATAGCACAGCAGCAGAGAGGAGAAGTATTATCATAAAATCATGTTCATTAGTGATCTTGGTGACCTGCATTGGCGAAACTCCCATACCAAAATTCCACCCTGTTACTCGGCAGTAGGTGCAACCAGCAAGTGACGTTAGTTTTGCAGTTTGAGGCTTAAAAAACCCCCCAAACAAAACCAACACGTAATAATTTGCAGATGTTGGCAACCAGCAATGATGCCTGAGTTGAAGCTCTCTTTGGGTGCCAAACCACAAATATATATCATTTTTTATAGTCTCCCATTCCTGGAACTGAAAGAGGCTTCAAAACAATCAATATGTAAACACGAATACAGAGCACTCCCTTCTGAGCATCACCAGTGCTGCTACTGCTATGAGCTGTCTGCTAGATAGAGAGGGCTTTTTCTTATTAACCATGTCCTTCTTCAAAACATGTTTGCTTTTTGTCCTTTATTTAGAGGTATAGATGAGCAGGGCCAGTACAACTCGTATGAGAGCAGGGGAGTTATTCACACTTCCCGAAATTTTTAGGTTACTAACCAATGCAGACTGTTTCAAACTGAAACCAGAAAAGGGTTATGTATGATGTACTGCTATATTTCCTTATGTGCTTTCTACTTGACAGTACCATGTCCAGTGGCCTTGAAAAATGAAGTTTTCTCTTTATCCCTTGAACAAGAGTGCCCATTACCCTCCACAGGTATCTTACTTCTAAACCAAAGGAACCACCTTAGAAATGAGCTTTCCTTTCGCTTCAGGGTCATGCAGCAAATGCCATGAAACTTGCTTTGAGAGCTACTTTCCGTGTGTTTTTAACAGATTTGCTCACTGGGAAATGACTGATATCATCACTGTGCTACCCTAGGGACAGCCAAGTTGTGGTCAAATGCAAACAACTTGCAGCCACTTGCTGTCAAGGTTGAATTTCCAGTATGGTCTCCCACGACTCTTAGGCGTATTTGTTGTTAGACAGGACACCTGTCACAAAATGGGTCACCACTAGTCTAGGTCTTGCACAGCTACATATTGGAGAGACAGGGTCCTTCCCCAAAAACCATGTGATGGAAGTGCAGGACGGCAGCCAGTGGGTGAAGGAGCGAGGTGAGGGGGCAATGAAGAAGCAAGAGGACACTGCGAGTCAGAGTGTTTGGTGTTCTCAGCACACCAAGCGTTTATTGTTGCATCCATTTCTGCATTTATTTATTGCAGCCTTCCTGTCAAAGGAGAAGATTTAAAGAAGAGTTTGAAGAGGGTAATGAAATTACCCTACGAGTGTCTTTGTTGTTTCTGTAAATCTGCCCTGAAGCACAGGGAGAACTGAGGAGAAAACCCAAAAGTGCTTGTTTGTAATGTGGCAAGCTGAAGATGGAAGGGACATTGCTGGCTAAACACAGTGTAGGCTGGAAGCTCAGCAGCAAACAAGGGATGACATGTGAAGTGGCGACAAGCTGCTGATGGTTTGATGTGGCAGAGAAGGTATGGGGAACTCACCAGGGACAGGGTGTACCAAGGTGAGAATGCTGGTGAAGAAAACCTTCTCTCTGGTAGTATTTGGGATGTGTGAAAATAGAAGTTGTTTTTATGTATTAAGGCTAAAGAAGAAGATGCTTTCTAAACAAAGACATGAGGTATTGAAAGCCCACACAGGAGATTTTTAGGTGCCTGGATGGGTCAGAGACCACATAATTTGGAGACATTAGACAGAGAGTCTGTATAAGATGGACATAGCAAGAGGTCTCAGTGAGCTACAGGGGCCTGTGATCATACTGGTTAAATCTCAAGTGATACAAAGGTGTCAGAGAAACCAGGTGAAAAATGGGACTCTAGTCAACAAGGTCTACTGTAAAGTACTGGACTTAGCTGTAAAGAAAGCAGGCATGTAGCTATCGCTGCTCTCTGGTATTTCTTCAGAAAATGGCTCTGGAATTTAAAGTGGAAGAAAGTGAGGCAATATCATGCTATTCTGGAAAAGGCAAGCATCATACTGGGCTATGTGGATCAAAAGATAGTCTGCAGGACATTTCAACTAATCCATTTGATTTAGTAAGCACTAGTAAAGCTGTGTCTGAATTGTGATTCCAGAAAGATATGCTGCTTGAATGGAGACCAGAAGAGAGCAATATGGGTGAACAGTGATTAGATAAACATGGTCATGTATGAACTGGGGTTGCTTAGTCTAGAGAATAGAAGGATGACATAGAATATTGTAACATAAAAGGGTGTTGCAAAGAATAATCCATTCTCCTTGTCTGTGGTTGTTAGAGCAAGAAATCCCAGGCTTAAATTGTGGCAAGAATAAGTCAAGTCAGACATCAGGAAAAAACTTTCCACCAGTCTGAATAGCAAAATTGGGCACACGTTGGCTGGAGAAGCTCTGCAGTCTGTCACTGAAGATTGTTTAGACTTAGGTAGTCAAAAACCTTTCATAAATGATAGCTGGGCCTGCCCAGTTACCAGGGACGGGCTAGACATCTGCCTGAGGTCTCTTCCAGCCCTTGACGTTCTGCTTCCTGAAGATGAGGTTGCCCACAAGAATTAAGATGAAGGATTAAAGACAAGGCCACATATGGGATGAGTCCTCCTTTCATATGCTAAAAGAAATTTAAAATCCAGGGAGAGAACCAACAGAGGACTACGGCTCAAGGTAATGGGGTGTTATCAGAAAAAAACAGTGGCTGGATGAAGACTTGTAAGAGCTCATTTAATGAGACTGAAAATCATATCCAGTGAGCTACCATGGCAGGAAATTGTGAGAAGAGGGTCTAGGATGAGATTGGAAGAAAGGAACCACTGAAAATGATGGATTCAATGGACTTGGAGATGGAAGAAAAAAGAAAGACCAGTCAACAGTTGGAGAGGGAGCTCGGTTTTAAAAAAATAGTAGTAGTGGAAAGACTGAAGTGCATTTATAATGTGAAAAGAAAAATGTTGGAAGAGGCATAACTGTTTTCAAAGGAAATCAGCAGATGATGTAAGGGAGAGGTCACAATGAAACTCATCTCCCTTGTACTCCATTTCATGGTGCAGTCACAGGAGAAGTGGAACCAACAGTGGCAGAAGGGTACGTGGGCTTCTTGTTCATCTTGTGTCATGGGAAACTGGTGCACTTCTCTGTAGAGAGAGAAAGAATTGGAGACAGATGGAAGAGTGTAGTGATGAGTCAGAGATGATGAGAAGAAAGCTGGGCTTTCTGGTGTGGGATCTGGAGTTAGAGATGCTGTATTCTCCTAGGTAGGAAGCTGTTGGGCCAGCTGGAGGGTAGGACAAGCTAATAATGGAGGGAAGTCAGTGGACCCACGGGATCTACCAAAGGCATCAGTAATAGGAGAAAGGGAACAGAGAAAAGAGGTGTCAGATGTGAGTAAAGGCTGATAGTGGGCAGCGTAGACCTCGTGTTGGGAAGGAGAAGCCAGCAAGAGTATGGTTCAGAGGCATGTGTGAAATAGTTGTGCCATTGAATTGAAGAGAGGAAGGAGCTCAGAGCGGGTCCCAGCAAAATAAAAGTAGTTGGTGATGGCTGTTTGGAAACTGTAAAAACACATATGTACAGTGACTGGGTATGAAGACAAGGACTGAAAGATGTTGCATAAAGAAACTGGGGAACAGATGGAAAGCTTTTGATCTGGGGAATGGGATGGGAAAGGGCAAAGTGAAGTGACCAGCCTTTGGGCGAATGGGATAATAGAATCAGAGGTAGAGTGTGATGACAATGAGAGATGAAGGAAACAGAGGACAGGATGTAGACAGTGGGCCAGGAATGGACCAAGGGTGAGAGATGAAGGAATTGGGATGTGGCCTCTGGAATGAGGGTGAAAGCAGACAAGAAAGGGAGGGCTGGTGTGCAGACCTGCATACTTGCAGAGAGATGAAGGTAACCATCAGGGGCCTGTGAATGAATGCGTTCTGGTCAGAAGTACACCTGGAGGAGCCCTGTAACTCTGCAATCACCCTTCCCCAATACATATCCCTTCCAGCTCCTTTATCTTCCTCCTCCGTTGCTAATCGGACTCTGAAGTCCAGACTGGAAGCTTACTCAGGGGGAGCAGCCAGCCCCCTCCCCAACTGGCAGCAGTGCTAGATGCTGCTGCTGGCGACTAAAAGACACTTTGCCTTTTGAATTGAAACTACAGATACTTGTCCCCAATGTAGATCAGGAGACTTCTGTATTTTAGAAAGAAAATTTGAGCCAGCTATTTAAATTATGCACATGCCTCAAGAGACCTGTATCTCTCTGTGTATTAAAGTGAGCCCAAATAGAGCATGTGTTTGAGCAAAAGGCCATAAAGGCTTTCTGGGTAAATACTACATACTTTGTAATAAGTTTCAATGGCTGCTGTGTTCCCCTCCAGCTGGTGGGTGAAGGCAGCCCTCTGTACATACCGGGTTCATTGCCTGGAATCTGCTGGCACCTGAGGCAACCTTTATTTGGCTGTGCCCAAGAGCTGAGCTCCGGCCCTCGAGGTGGAGAGAGCTGGCTGGGACACCCAGAGGGTGACACTTCCTTGGCAGGTCTTCTGCACAGCCTGCGCCAACGGGGTGTGGGGAGCTTGAGGGAGCTGCAGATCTTCTCCTCCGGCTGCACCACAGCCCTGCCTCCAGGAAAGCAGTGCCACCTCATTGCCAGGGGTCAATGTCGGTGCCATCACCTCTTCCCTTTCCCCCAGCTTACTCTGGAGAGAAGATGCTCACTCAAACAAAAAGAAGGTAGTGCCCTGTCTAAGGTGTAAACCAAGGCATTCCTCTGAAAAATGGGTCCTCTAGGGATGAAGATGACCAAAGTTCACAGCACCCGAGAGCACGGAGGTTTAAGGGCCGGAGGATTCATATCCAACAGACATTGCCATGCTATGCTTGCCACAGAGGCGCTGGAAAGAATGGGAAGTAATCTAAGCCTGAATCCCTTTCTCATGGCCCACTTCTGAGAGAGACTGTGGGATCCCAGACTTTACCAGCAGTGGAGCTCTTTGTAAGAATCAAGCTTATTTGCTTTTTTTTTTTAAACAATATTATTAGGACTTCGCTTCTTGCTCAGGAATTTTATCACATCAGATCAGTGGTATCTGAACTGTGCAATGATGATGCATAATCTTACGCAGCGATCTCTTGTTCTGGGACTAAAAACTGTTTGTTTACATAAGATGGCCTTTCAGAAATACAGTGTTGGTTCAGTTTAATGATACTTCTCTGAATTTCATAAGATCACGATGCAGGAGAGCAGTGACATTGTGCAACCAAGAGCAAAGTTTCCCACGCCTGCTGTGACTGAGAGTGTTACTGGTGTTTTAGAAATAGAAATAAGAGAGCAAGCCATGAAATCCTAGCACTAAGTCAGGCTATTGTGGTTTGTTTTGTTGTTTTTTGGATTTGTTTTTTTTTATTTTTTTTAATGTTTTTTAAAACCTATCTTCTCCCACAGGGCCAACAACCTGCTAATTCTTATGCAGAACAAGAGTGCTATGTTTTTCCATTGAGCAGCACTGGGAGACTTATCAGGCAGGATTCCTCCGAACTAGTCACCCTTAATCCCTTTTACAGGGGAGAAACAAATGCAAATAAGATGCAATTCCTCTCTTCTGGAGTGTCTGCAAGATGCTGTGCCATTAAATTCAATTAAAGAGTGGAGCTCAAACCCAGCAGCTTACACTCCCAGCGAGATGCCGTGCCTCACAAAAATAGGACACGGGAGCTCAAAGATCAGCTGCAGTTGTTTGTTTGCTTCTTGGCTATACCGAAGGCTGAAACGTAAGGAGTGCTGACTCTATCTCCATATACCTTAGCTAACCTGGGAGATCCTCTGGTTCCTCCCTGTGCCTCGTGTCCGTGTGTGGAGGGGTGGTGGGGCAGCTCTCCTGAGCTTTGGCTTCTTCCTCCGTGGACGGGGGCTGCTTGAGGCCAGCCTCCTCCATCACCCTCTTCAAAGTGTTGGCCCCTCCAGGGCTGCTCCGCTGTGGGGCATGGGGACATGTGGGACTGGGGTGGAAATGTGGCTTTTCAGAAGAGGAAGGGTCACACGTTTGTTTCTGCACTGGCCCGCGAGGGAGGGATATGCCGCAGCTTTGGCTAGCGTGTTTTCAATGCAAATTACGAATAGCTCATTTTAACAAAAAGCAAGGTTGCCTCATAATGGGTTTTGGTTTATGTTATTGTTTTAATGTCTAAATAACAATACAGAACTTGTCTAAATAACAATACAGAACTCGTATGGAGTACATTTAATGAGTTGTCATTAATCATAAGGATTCTATATTGTTAGTAAGTCTGTGTATTTACAGTACCTAGCGTCGCAAGAGAGTCACATGTGGAAAGCACTTGTGAAAAGGTTAAGAGCTAAACAGACAAACATTATTATCACCATTTTAGCAAAGCAAAGCAAGCCTCCGAGATATTGGTTACACAAAAAGTCTGTGTCAGAGCCACGAACTGAAAGAAACAACCCCATTCTAGTTTTAGTGAAATTCAGGCCTTTATATTAATCACAATCATGTCTTAAACACCTATAAAACAAACAAAAAAACTTACTCAACAAGACAGTCAGTTGCTTCTCAGAACTGTGATTAACATTTGGGTCCTAGATTCAAGTCTTTGCCTGGACTGCTACAAACTTCTGAAGCCTGGAGCTGCCTCTAATTGTCCCAGATTCTTCCCAGTTCCACCCACTGCAGGCAGGTATTTGGTTACTGTGTGTCTTCCCAAGGAGGCTGGGTGTGGATGTCAAGTCCTTCCATTTTTTTCCCTTCTTTTTTTTTGTGAATAAAATTTTATGTATTTCACCAAATAAAATTCACCATGCATAATCACACTGAAAACTGACAAGCTGTTTGAACCAAATAATAATGTAAATAACTAAGTTAATTCTGAGGCAGCCTTCTCAGTGGGTTGGCATTGATGCCTGAAAATGCATTTCTCTTTTGTTTGTTTTTCCTCATGCCTTCTTTAAAGGATTGTTTCTTTAAAAGCTTCTCCTATACATATATTTGTGGTTTTTTCCAGAATACAAAAGCTAGAGTTCTATTACAATTTCATCTAGCTGTTCTTTTCAAGTACATGTCTTGGCGTTACAAAGCAACTGCACTCCCTGGAGATCCTTTATTGTAATTGTGTAAAATGTTATTAAGTGTGGGAAAAATTTTGATGTCTTGCTGTTGTGTTTCTTTGTGGAGGGGCGTCTTTTTCTCCCCCCCCCCCGGCTCCCCCTGAGACAATTAATTTATGGGAGAGGCCTCAGCCATCCCTTTTCATTAACTCGCTGTTCTTTTATGCTTCAATACAAAATACAATCAGCATTTAAAAACCTCTTGTTGGCTCTCTACCCACCGGTACTCCCTATGCTGGGGGACGTGTGCTCTTCCCTCCTTTTCTTTCCTTGGGATGTTTGCCTCTAGGCTTGCTGCCGGCCAGGGAGTTGCTCCTCCGTGGTTTCGGATAAGGCTTTGCTGATGTTGCCGTTCCCTTCCTCATCTTGCTTCCTGCACTTCCTGCTCTCTGGTTATTTGGTTTCTTATTAGATTTTCCTTCTCTCTTTTTATGCTTCTGAAAATGTATTCCTAACTATTCGAGAGAGTCAAAATGCCGTGCTATCATTTTTCTCACATGCAATTTTTTCTGCCAGAGGTCATGACTTTTTGACTCTATGAGTTGAATAACAAAAAAGGAAAAATGCGATATGAGAGAAGTTAATATGTTGGGCTGGGCTTAGGGAGTTGCATTTCCTCTCTTGATGGGTCATCTGGTGTGAATGCAGCCGCACATTTAATGGGGTAGGTACTGCTGAATGTCCAAAGGCTATAAAATTCTGTTTAGATACGTTAATGTGGAGGGAAAAATTAGCAAGGGAAGTCTCACCAGCTGATCAGTGTACAGTGACAGCGTTCAGTGCTCTTCTCTTCAGAAGACTGTTTTAGAAACCAGACTTCAACTGCTCATTTGAGGGGGGATATATGACCTACTCACCACTCTTAAAAAAAAAGACAATATTGCAGTGATCATAAAATAGCATTTTAAACTGGCGATACTGGAGATTCCATATGGCCATCTCATGTGCAAGATATAAGGCCAAAGCTGATCTTGGCACACTACAGCATTGCAAGTTGTCAGAGCTTAAATTGGGTCCGAATTTGGCTCCACGAGACAGAGGGGTATACAGTATGATAACTTTATCAAAACCTGCGTGGATGCACAGGGATGGGTAAGCAGAGGAGCTCATGCACAGATTTCAGGTGCCTGAGGACTGAGTCCCTCTCCGTTCCCGGGGGAGGTTGGGCAGAGGATGACTGCAACTGGCAGAGGGGCCGGTGCAAGTTTTGAAGCGTGACTCCAGCTGCAAAGCAGCTGTCAGCTCAGCTGGGCTGTGCCACGGCCTCGGTGCAGGCTGACTGGTGCCGCTCCTGCAGAATGAGGCAAAAGCGAGACAGCTTGGGGCCAGCCGACCTGGGAAGTGACCGTGTCTGCCGTGTGCAAATGCCGTCACCGCCGTGGTGTTGCTGTATGCCCGGGGCACAGCTGATTTAGTCTTGTTCTGGCAGGCTTTTGCATTGTGGGAACTATATATTTTCTTTAAATGAGTATCTTCACTTTTTCTCTGTCCCTACCCATGTGGGGACACCTGCACCAAAGGGTGGGTAAACCTGTGTGTGGGTAAAAGCCCATTTTTACTTTTCCCATTTTCCTGATTACAAGGCTGGCTGGAAGAGCCTGATTGCCCTCTAAGTGGCGATGCTGAGCACAATGAAGAGTTTGCCCACCCTGTGAATTTTATCAGCCTATCCCTTTCTTTTTGGCACGTGCTTTGTTTCTACACTGAGTGTGCTTATTATTCTGAATTTTCAAATATGACTGCTGGAAGCAGGACAACCAGCTGGCTAAATGTGCCCCATCACTCTCCAGTCGGGTCCTTCTTGTCTTTCTGCTTTCACTGCTGGACACCCACCAGGGCAACCCATCCTTACAGGGCTGGATCCTTCCAGTTCTGATACCCCAAACAGCTTCTGTTTGACTTTAAAACCCAATTAAATACTCATGTAATCTTTTTTTTTTTCCTTCTTCCTTTCTTTTTAATTTCCATGGCTTTCGCAAATTCAATGTTTGAGTAGCAGGGAATATCCACAGGGAAGAAACTTCATAATTCTTTGTACTGAACCTCTAAAGTCCCTTACAGACACGTGATATGATGCTTCTGACAGATAGTAGAATGAATTCATACAGGTTCAAAATATAAATATATAGTATATATATATCATATATATATGCTACTTTAAAATATGCACTAAATGTCTAAAAGGCCTGGGGAGCTTGACTTTTGATTCCTATAAAAGTTATCTCAGATATTTAAGAAGATGGAGTGATTCAGAATGAAATTCAAAATTAAGTTTAAATTTTCAAGTGTAACCACTGACTTTACAAGCTCTGCTTCCATTTGTCTAAGCCCAGCACAGAAGGCCTGGTTCTTTTCTGAACTACTGACGAAAAATGGCATCAAGCAGGATTTCTGGTTCATGGGAAATCTTGTGAAAGTTTTGATTTAATTTAGTTTTATTCCTGTTTCCCAGAAACTGGAAATTTACTTTCTAAAAGTCCTGAAACACAATGTTTACTAATGAAATAAATAATAGCAGCTGGGAGGCTGAGGACGGTGCCAACTTCACGAGTAGCTGCCAGGACAATGGGGAGCTGTGGCTCCGGAGCAAGCCCACTGCCAGCGCCTGAGGGGCGATGGGCTGTCGGGGAGGACGCTAGCTCCAGCTCAGCACAATGCCGTGGTGAGCCTGGGAGCTCTCGAAGCCCTGGCTTCACCTTGAAAGTCAAGATTTCCAGGATCTGTAGGAGAAAAAAAATCAAGCCCTAAGTAAATCCAGGTCTCTCTAGGCTTGGGAGTTTGGGGTGTGATGGCAGAGGCTGTGGGGGTCCTGGTGTCTCTGATTGCCCCTGTGCATGGGAGCCGGGGTCCTGGTCCCTGCAGAGCTGCCCAGGTTTAAGGAAGTTGGACACATCTGTCTGTGGGATCACCATCTCCAGCCTTGGCCATCCACCATCTCCAGCCTTGGCCACCCCAGGCTCCCAGGGTTGCATTTCTGTAAGGGGAAAGGTCCTGGTGGGACTCAGCACTGGGTGTCTCGAATCCGAACTACCTCCAGTGAACCTCTTTGGGTCCTCAAGTCCTTGGCTTGTTGTTGTCTGTTGCCGGTTGTACCCGAGGCAGCTCTGTTTTTAATCACGTGGCAGGTTGCAGGAAGAGTCTTTTATCAAAATCAGTGTAGTTCAGCTCACAATGTTGTACAGCTACAGCTCAGTAAAGCCCATGGCAAAACTCAATCTCATTTTTGTCTCTTGCCTTGCTTTTATTTTAATTATAACATTTTGAGAGGGGAGGAGAGGTTCCCCCCCTAATCAGTGCATTTATTTCAGCTTTGAAAAAGCATTTTGACATCCTAACTGGTTGTGGCCATCGGTCTCTCTCTGTTGGAACAATCAAGAGCAAATGCCTTTTCTATAAAAACCCTGAGCTAAAATGTCATGACACCTTGGCAGAATTGTGTTACCTTCTGTAATCTAACACTATTGCAAGCTTTTATCCACCCAAATTCAACACTTTTCCCTTTTCATTTGCTTATTAACATTTTAACAGGCTATTTTGCATGTTATTATGTTATCAAGGTTTTCTTCTGAATCTTTGAGAGATCTTAATAAGGTGGCTGATAGCCAGAAAGCACACCCTTAACGTGACCTATATTTCTATGAAAAGGTGTGGTTTGAGTAATATTTCATTATGACTCCTTTCCCCTTGTCTAATGGTTCAAGGTTTAGCAACGATAAGATCAACCTATTTGAAGTCTTGTTCCCTGCTCTGGTCTCTTAGTCCTAATACATGCTAATTTTTAACTGTGTGTCCCTGACTCGTGCTAACGACCCATACAAAGATGAGCCAGATAAACAGAAGTGTCCTCTACAACGATGCCAAATACTGAAAACTGGTTCTGCAGCAATGAAAAAAACTTTTTCATTTTATAGGCACACTTATAGGCATTTCAGAGATTAGGCTTTCATTTCAGAGGGCTACAGCTACAATATATCACTTCCTGCTAAGGGCTGGTCAACACATACTGGGTTTCCATTATTTACATGAATTTATGTAATTTACAGACCAAGAATCATTTGATGCAATGACAAATGATAAAAATTAGACATGCGGAAGCAAAATTGCTATTCAGTTTGTGGCTATTCTTGAGCAGATAAAGGCAAAATTTATTGCATTTTAAATATTTGCTTTAAATTATTCCCATAGCTCTCTTCAATGTGTGCTGTGTTTCCTATCTGTCCTTGGTATCCAACACTTCCAGACAAATCCGTTCCAGTGCAGAGAACAACGTTGCTTATGGCCCTTTTTAATTAAGCGAATGGTGCGAGCATGTGTTGGTAAATTTTCGCTTTAAAGGTACCGTGGCAAGGTTTGACTTGTGGAGGTGGAATGCAGTCCTGCTTTGCTTCTGTCCCACTCGGAGCAGGTTAATGCTCCGGAGGCCTCTCCGCTTAGATCTCCCTTCGTTACCAAAGCCCTGCCTCTGGTGTGAAGTGATGGATGCCTGGAAATGAACTGTGCGGGGATTTATTCCGGGAGAGGAGATAAAAATAATTCGGCGTGTTTCTCTTTGTCGTGAAACATTGAACATTTACGTGAATTATGAGCAGCCAATATGTCTTGTTCTCAAGAGAGTCAGGTAGGAAAAGAGTTTATAGCTGGCGAGATAAGCCTTCCCCAGAAGCTGTTGTTGACTTATGCATCTAGAAATAACCCAGAGTTTTTAAAGGCTAGGGGGCTGTCCAGTGATTTAGGAAAAAAAAAAAAATGCTAAGACATTAAATCCAAGCAAGAAAAGCTGGCACTTTTTCAGCACAGCTAGATCGAGAAGCAAAGAGAAAGAAACAGGAAGGGCCATTATAAAATAGTGCCATTGGAATTAAATAGATAACTTGTGAGGCAGGGAATTTCCCCAGATAGGAGCTGGCTGCATGCCTGCTCCAGTTAAGCACTTTCTGACGGTAAGGCAGAGAGAAACTGGGACTTTCAAAGAAAGTTTATCTCTAGTTGTTCCAGTCTTATTCTCTAATTGGCCTGGACTCTGGACCATTAAAAGAGCTGACAGATGCTACAGGACTAAGAGTATTAGTAACTAATGCAGTTAATGATCTTGAATAGGCTTATTACATGAGGGATGAATTCTCCTTTATTTCACAGGAATGTAAAGGAACTTTGCCATAGGCATTAATTGCATTTAGTTCCATGTTAGGGCCCATTCATCCTATCAACATCTTGGATAACAGCCCAAGAGTAAATGTGATTCTCTCTGGAAGTGTTTCTTCTGATGAAGTACTTTAGATACGCAAAACTGAAAACACTTTTGCAACGTTGCTTTAAGGATTGATTGTTTTTAAATGTGATATTAAAATGCTCTGCTTTCGTGAGTGTAGACATTGGCTAGCAAAACCATGTAGGAGTACAGATGGGTGCAATATTTTTATTTTGTGCTTCAGATGATACCATATGCCAAGCCTTAGGAGGCGCTCAGTTGCCAGCAAGGTACAAATAGAGGTTTACAAAAGGTGAAATAAGGCTCTCTCCTTGCCATGTTTTCATGCAGCATGCCCCTGTGAAATTTCAGCCTGAGAGAAAGAGCAACTTCTTAGTTCAGAAATTCTAGTTTCACTTTGGGTCACAGCGTTTTCTCTTGAATGGTCCCTCGAGATAACTGTGACCAAGGTGCTCAGTTCTGACTGAGGGAGGAAGCGGGCGATACTTTTGAAGGTGGGTAATGTCACTCATTGCTGGTTTATGAGGGGAGAGCAGGAGGCTGAGGATTCAGAAGGAGCTTAAGGACCTTCATTGTCTTTTCAGAGCACATCTCCTATCGATTAGTAGTCGTGCAATTAGCTAATAAGCTAATCACCTCCGATATCAAGCCTGTAGGCAGCATATATTGTGCCATATACCCAAGCTGTCTCTGAGCTGTTAGTATGGAAACACTATTCAGAAAACAGAGAGGGTCAGGCGATCTCTTTTGGGGCCAGCATGCTTATTCAGCTCTCCTATAAGAGAAGCTACGGACAGCTGAGCTATTTCCATAACACTTACCTCCATCTCGCCAGCAGTCACCTTGTCGTTTTATGGGGTTTGTTTGTAGCTGTTTCCCACGGCTGTGATGATGATGATGGCAGGGCTTGGGAAGGCAGCTAGCCCACGGTTTAGTGCACCTTCACCAGCTGCATGTGTCCTTTAAATATAAAATTAAACTTGTGAACTGCTTCAACCTCCCCACTCCCTCCGCATTTTTTTGCAATGATTTCACTGCCTTGAACTGGGTCCTCGGTCGGTGTAAACCAGTGTGTCTCCATCGGCACCAGTTGAGCTGCACTGATTTACTCGAGCTGTGGTCTGCCGGGCTTTGACAGCGATACTGGAGTGCTACAGACATTGTGCACCCAACAGGGTGATTTAAAAGGCTGTTACATCACTGAGAACTTTCCACTGTTGATCCCACACTTCGGGTATGTGGATCCTAATTTCTGCTCCTACTCGCTTCAGGATGTCACTTAAATCCTAAGCCCCTTCGCCATCAGGAGAGGCTGCCAATGCCTGTGGTAGTTGCATTTCTGACATGGCAAGCTACTGCTCCGTGGATAAGGCTGGCAAGGAGCGAGGCTTCCATTTTGGGAAGAATCGTGAGGTTTTAATACTTGTTTCCATTTGCTTTTTGTGAAAATGCGACTCACCTTCAGAAAATGAAACCCTAAAAATCTGTGCTGCAAGCCCCCAGTGATGGCTCCCGAAGTCAGGCGGGGAGCCGGATGCTCCCGGTGAGGATGCCCCGTGCCCCGCGCGAGTGCTGCAGCTGCTGCTAGTGCGGGGCAGGGAGCGGAGCTGTGGCTGGGCTGAGAGGCATTTTCTAATAGTGATACATTTTTTGGTTAGGCATTTCTTTGGTTTTTTGGATACTTTTTGGCCAAATTAGTTAGTTTACTTCAGTTTGCTTTTTAATAGGCTTTTTAAAATAAATTAGCCTAACCAAAGAAACTAAACACATTCTAATTTCCAACTTCCCAGGACAGGGAAAGTTCCAAAATTTCAAAACTGTATGGCAGGGCTCATACAACTTATTAAACATGAAGCAATCTCATCCTACACTCTGTTTTATAACATTAAACTTCTATGTTTCTTCTTCAAATTGACAACTCTTATTTTCAAATAGCTTTGGGATACATTAAATCATTAATTAATCTGAGCAAATAATTAGTTTTTGTGGCAAAGTGGTTTTCCCCTCCCTCTTCAATATTCACTCAGTTCACTAAAATTCTAATATTATGCCTCTGCAATTTAATGATATGTTATCTTTGGATAGACCTAGAATGGAAATAGCATAAAGAAGTTAGACTTACAAGTTAAAGAACTTTACCTTAAGTTATTCCAGAAAGTGTTGAGAAGTGCAAAGGAAGTAGTGCTATTTGCTAAAATATGAATTATGAAAACCTGGGAAAATGTCAGGCTGACTAGACAATTAGAGGGACCAAAGCTTTCATAACTTTCTTGGCAATATTGCAATTATTAATTAGGAAGGATATGCTATTCACAGCGATATAATTCTGCAACTGGAGATAAAATATTTCCATGGTTTGTGATTTGAAAGCCGCGTGCAGGAAACAACATGAGGTGGTTGGACCGGCGCCACCGGGACGCGGCAATGTGGCGTTTTAGGGCTGTCCAGTGCCAGTGACCAGAAGGACGCTGATGCTGAGCCCTCCGGGATGCAAGCTGGGAGATAAATGTCAGCGCCGTCGCGATGAGCCAGCTGCCATGCTGAGCCCCATCGCCCTTTGGGAGGGTGAGCCACGTGCTGACCTCCTCTGGGTAACTTGCACCAGCTGAAGTCATAAGGTGACGCAGTCTCCCTGAAGCTCGGTGCTGCACCAGGCAGTCACAGTAGGTAGAGGAAAAGAATATCACCCGTGAATTGTTTTGTGGTATTTCGGTGCTACCCTCAGAACAAACCTGTCTGTAGCTGTGTGGCTTTGCTGGACAATTTGTTTCCAGAAAAGACGGAAGAGTAATTGTGGTCACCCACAGAACCATTAGATGGTACACTTAATGCTCTTTGCTGCTCGTTGTGGGTGTTTTCCTTGTTCAGCTCACCATAATTTAACAATTATTCATTCCAGCCTTTTAAATGCTGCCCAGACAATGGGCTTTCTGGTGGTATGAGCAATTACTGCATCTTTCCAGGCTCCACCACCGGCAGTGACTGAGGACCTTCCCAGGGGCTTCTGGCAGGAATTGGGCTGATTTGAGGTGAAATGGCCGTTCTCCGGGCTGATGTTGCTGCTTAACCTCTGCAGTCTGTGGTACCAGTGACCGGCTCCTCTCCCGTTACCTCTTTATAACCTGCATTACTCCTGAGCTTAAAAAGGCAAACTCAGACAGAGAGACAGAGGCTGGGACCCTGCAGGTCCCTGCCTGCAGCCGGGATGAGATGCCGTAGGGAGCACAGGGAGACCGAATGGCTTGCTGCAGGGCAGCAAAATGCTGGAAAACACCTTTTCCCCTGAAGCTGTGTGAGCACGCAGCTGAAGCACATCTTTCCGCTGCCGGCTGGCTGCATAGTCCTCCTTGGCTGGGGAGCTCCCAGCAAATCCAGTGTGTCCTCTCTGCAGCGATGGGAGCAGAGACAGGCATAGACGGTTCAGGTCTTCATTGCAGTCGTCAGAACTTTACGAATACGTGTTACTTGGTCCTTGAACTTACAGTGTCTCTCATGTTAAAGTGCGCCAAAATGCTTCCCAGCCTCTTTTAGAAAATAAAAGGAGAAAAAAAAAACCCAAAACCAAAACGTCCTGCTCCAGCTGCTGTTGAGGGTGCTGGTGTTTTGGCACAGCAGCGTAAGAGGAAATGTTTATAATGCCTGAAGGTGGTACCCAAATGAGTAGCGCTGGGAGGTGCATAGGCAGAACAGACTAGACCCACAGCAAGACTTGAGCTAAGTACTGCTGGAGGTTACATCTGCAGCAGCAAACAAAAATGGACCGGTGCTTGTTTTCCTGTGCTGAGGGCAAGACTTCTGCTTGCGCAGCTTAACTCTCTTCCCTGCACCCTTGCAAGACAGGGTTGGCTTGTTTCTGCTGTGTCCAGGGAGAGTCCCTGGCTGGTGCTCTTCCCATCAGCAGGGGCTGGCTCAGGCCACGGCTGGCTGGGGCACGAGCAACCAACAGCGAACACGAGGAGAGAGCCCCGTGGGTAGCGCGGGGGGCCGCGTCTCCTTGGCAGGAGCAGCCTCTGATTCCCGGGTCACTTGTCACTGCTGACGGTGCCCAAGCAAAATGCCCTCGTCGGTGCTCCCTGTGTCACTTGTGTCTGACTTTAAAGTCCTGGAAATGAGTGAACAACCCTGTGGACTGGTTAAGGCTCTCACTCGGGTTTGTTTCTTGCATACCCGAGCAAGCTGCTGCTTTATATTACGTACTTTTTAAACTAAGTAGAATAATTTCGGACTCCCTTTTGGAGGTGGTGGCCCTCACGCTGGCCACAGGCTGTTGTGCTCGCCCCATGCCCTCTCTTCCATCTGCCTGGCCCTGGTTTTTTGTGTGCACGGCAACAGGCTTGGGGTTCAGCAGTACCTCATAGCAGCAATATAATTCAGTTAACAGCAGTGGCTGTAAAACGCACTGATAAAGCAGAGCAGATGTTAAAGTGCAAACACTGTTTCTGGACTTGCATGCGCAGCTTTCCCCTAAATGGCCTGGCAGGGCAGAACTGCTATCGATTCAGTGATGTTGTGCTGACTGGAGAAACTCTCCTGTAATCAGATAGCTGAGAAATGCCACTGGGTCTTTTTTACTTGAATGCTTTTCATCAGCATCTCCTGCTGGATATTCTCTTTTACTTGTACTGAAATTACCTCCCAAAATAATCTGACATGAACATGATGCTTTTTCCAGTCTCCAAACTTCTCTTCAAGGGAAATAAAACCTATTCTGGAGCACAATGATGTGTTGTGCACAGATTTGTATAATACGTATTCTCAGCTTGGCACAAGGAGTGACCTTCCTCCATGGGGTTAAGGCACAGCAAACAGAACGTGTGATGAATGGCTGGGGGATATTGTTAGCACGTGTGCCTGGCACATGGGAAAGAAAAGATGAAATATCTGACTTGTACTTTCCAGTCATTTTCATCCTACATCAGAACAAACTTTTCCTTATGTAAACTGAGATAATTAGCTAATCCATATACTGCCAGTATCTACTTTGCTACAAAATCAAACACTGCCCTGCATTCAGGATATTTTTCCTGCAACAGTAACAACAACAGACGTGATATATTCAAGTCTCGTGAAATGGACTGTAACATTTGGCGATGTGTGCAGGTCTTGGAATATGTTTTACTAAGACTAAGCTGTGCTGAATATCATCCTTTGAATTCCTCATCTCACACACACTCAAAAAAAATAAACAGCAGAGTGTTTATTGAGCAACTGTCTTTGCCTCTCAACTCAAAGAAGGCATTGTGCTGTCCACCTGCAGATCTTAACTTTCCTCCTGCTTTCTACTCTTTTGTAATGATGAAAGCTTTCCCACTTGAAAGGACAGAAAGACATTTATTGTTTTTACACTTAATCGCAGACCTTCATATGTGGATTTTCCAGGCAATATAGTTAAGATACAGAAAGCCTTCAATCTAAAAAAAAAATAATAAAAAAATTAGGACCCCCCTTTCTTTAACACAACAGAGTAACCTCAGAAAAGCTGAAGGAGGAAATCAGTCAGTGCCTCTACCCTACGGTGTCTAGTTCCTATGCAAATCCATGATACTGCAGGGTGACACCAGGGTGTAACACTTCTTGCCCCCATTACGTGGTTGTGTGCGCCTCCTGCCATAGTCACGTGTTGTTTGCACACAAACCTTATTATCCGTATGCTCATCAAGTCTGAGATGCAGCAATGATGTATGGTACCCATATGGTTCTTGCTGCTTCGGTAAAGTAACTGGGGAATTACTCAGCTGTGCTTTAGTAGCTGTGATGGTTTAATATAACTCTTTCATTTAAACTCTCCCTCTTTTGTTGCTCTGTTTGTAGTAGAAATAGTGACTACTTTGAAAGGCTTAGAATTAGCCTGTTAAAGGAATTTCTTGCAGAAATGCAGGGCACAAGCGAGCTCATTGCTGTTCCCACTTGATCTCAGGTTACCACCGGCACTGAGGGATGCTGAGGGCTTGCCTCTGGCCCGTGGGTGGTTTGCATGCTTAGCCTGGCAGTCGCTGGGGTAATGCAACATTCAGCGAGTCATATACGCTACTTCTTAAGAAGATCTGAAGTCTTTCAAGCATCTCTGGCTCATTAAAATCCAAACTGATTGGGAAGGACCCAGGCCTGACAGCTCTATGAGTCGTATGAACTCTTACGACATTTATTTTGATATCATAAAAACTATGTCCAAAAAGTGACACTGAATCTCAGTCTAGAGCTTTCAGGGGATATTTATCCTAATTGCATCTTGGTAACCACTAAGAAAAAATATGAATGAAACTTGTCCTCCTGCTGTAGTACCGCCTGCATGTCCCTCTCTTGGACGGCAGTCTGGGCACAAACCACATACGTTAACTTAAGTCTTATCTACAGGATTGAAAAGTCTGCTGCTTCTATAACTTTTTTTTTTTTTTTTAATAGGTGTTAATGTTTCTGGATACACTTTAAAGAATACTTTACAGATGTGTATGGATAGTACTCACCAGTAATGTATTGTAAACCAGGCATGCACTGCAAATTGCACAATACATCACTGCTATTACTAAGCCCTGATAAAATGACTACTTCTGTGATAAATGTGTTCTAGCCCTTTCATATGTTACTTGAGTAAATGATAAAAGCTGCAGTTAAATTTTAATAGGGTATGTTTACAAAGGCATTTTTTAACTAATGCCAAAATATACAATCTGTAGTCTGTATTTTTATACACCCCAAGGTGGAGTCTAGGTTATTTTTATGGTAAACATATGGAAACTTATTTTACTTACTATTTTTTTCCAAATATTTTTTTTTTTTCATTAGACTGGGCCTTTTTGTTGATGTGTTCAGGCTGTTGGAAGAATTGGGAATGATGGATGTATCATGACTAACTTTCTCCCCCTTTTTGGGGAGGATAAAGGGCTGGCATGCATTCACAGCTTTGCTTCAGTTAAAAACAAACAAAGTGTACAAGAAAAAAAAAAAGAAAATTTGGACATATGGCTAATGATCTGAATCTGATGAGTTTTTTTTGTGAAAAAGCCATTGTTACCTGCTGGAGAACTTTTGAATCTTTGTTCCAAAATAAAAATGTCTAGGAGCATTGTAATGGGGGAATATTGTCTGTGGTGTGCTATTCATGTAGCTCTTTTTTTTTTTTGGGGGGGGGGCAGGGGACCACAAAAACAGTCCACAAAAATATCTTCTCATGAGGCTTGATCCAATGCTTATTTCAGCCAAGGGGATCTTTCTTTGACACCAACAGACCAGATCAGGACTGAACTCCTGCAAAAGCAAAAAACTTTCACACTCTTTGTAGCTGTAGAAATGGGAAGAGAGAGCCATTCTATGGAAATGGGAAGAAATGTTCCCTGAGAAGTGAATGGTTGTATGAGATGCTTTGGCTCTCTCCCACGGCTCACTCAGCTGTCTCAGACCTCAGTGAGGCAGCAGCACCTACATTAAGCAGTTTCTAACCCTGTCTCAGGATCGTGACAGCCCTTATATAGTGCATGCAAACCTTTTGTTCCCTGCCTTAAACCCACTGCATGCACAATTTATCACAATAGTAATAGTAAGAGAAAAAAGTAATAGTAATAGTAATAGTTTGTGGATAAGTGAATTAGTTCACAGGAGATACCGTTAAGTCAAAAGAAAATGTGTCTGTCCTAAATGCCATAAAATGTTACAGCTCAGTCCTGGCTAATAACTGTGGTGATGGATGAATGTTAATACGCAGGTACAAGCACTGGGGTTTATTTATAGCTGTATCCCATGCCTTGTGTGGTCTACTTTTGCAGCAGGATGAGACTGGGAGTCATCTGGCTGCTGGGTTTTACAGCTGTGCTCTCTGTTTCTTTCTCATTTTGAGGGTCAGTCCCCTGAGCCAGGCCTGTACTGAGGTGTTGGAGAGGCAGCCACAAGACCCTACATATTTTCCTGGTTTTCCTTTTTGTGTCAGCAGAGCCCACTGTGGGATGCAGCAGACCTCCAGACCCAACTGCAGTCTGAAGGAGTATAACCAGCCCCTTCGCTTTCTGTGGCTGTGAGCCTCTGGGCTTGTGGGCACGTGCTTTCCTTCACACATGGGCATAGTCCCAGTGCAGGTAGCACCACAACTCATGCATACAATTAAACAAGTATGTGCGTGCTTGTAGGGTTGAGGCCAAAAATCAGATCATACTGGCTTAGCAAGGGGCAAATTTGACCAGTGGTTTTACCAACCCCGTGACATCACAGTTGCTTGACCTACCGTGAGTAATGTAATTACAACCTGGGATGAGCAAGAGATGAAAAATAGGATACGAGAAGAAAGAAATTACAAAGTAATGACAAGACAGAAAAGTTAGCTTTGGAGACAGGTCCAGCATAACTGAAGTCCAGAGATCTCGGGAGATGACTGCAAGCATCGAGAGTTGAGAAGAGAACTGAGTGACCTGGGTGGGTTTCATTTCCCTTAACACCAGCAGTCACTGAGCGAGCTGCCCATAACAAGTTCCTCCTTGCCAAGATGTGGGGTGAAATGGATACTTCTGGGGGCCTGGGCATCCTACCAGTCCTAGATGACTATCTATTGATTTTAGTGAGGATCTGGGGAGCCTAGATGAGACTAGACCCTTTTTAGATGATGAAATAATTTAGAGGAGATAAATTCCATACAAAATCACAAGACAGGAGGGCGGCAGTGGCTGTGACTAAAAGCTGAATCTAAAGTTGCTGGAGCTCCATAGGGCCCTCAAACCAAAGGTGCTTTGGACTGGCCTATAGAGGTGCAGAGGGAGAAGTGAAGGGGGAATGAAAAAGGCCATATTTGTCATAGACGGCAGGTAGTTACAGCAGGGGTTGCTTTTGTGCAGGGAGGAGGATGGTGGTCATCTGCCTGTGTGGGAGCTGGTCTGGAGAAGGAGGTTGTGACAACAGCAATGAGAGGTGGGGGCCTGGAAGGAAAAGGTTTTTGGACAAAGAGAGGTGGAGTGGAGGAAGCACTTTTCCTGGTTAAACTGTAAGGATGAGCAAGGAGACAGATGTGTATCTCTGGGGAAGGATAATCCAAACTCCAGGCTTGGGGTCTGTGGTGGTGATGGAGAGGCATCACCCACAGAGAGTATGGGAGAACTTGAGTGAGATGGAGGATGGAACAAAGTCCTGGCTGTGTGCTGGGATGGGAGGAATTGTTGAGCTGGAGGGAGACTGCTGGGGAGGGCATATTCCTTCTCCAGGCAGGACAAGGGTGCCTAAAGGTGTCACATAATAAAGGTCCAGGAGCTCCAGGAGCTGGTGGTCTGGCAGTTCACGCTCACTATCTACATCCCAGAAACCACCTGGTTCCTGAGGGTGCTTGAGAGGAATCCTCTGAGAGGATTCACAAAGGTTTCCAGGAGGTTAAAAATTTATCAGTTAGGGACCAAGAGTCTGACATTGTTCGTTCTGCCCACAAGTGAAATAAAGCTGACCAAACACCCTCCTTCCTCATCATCGAGGGGAGTGGGCTGATGTACACTTGCATCCTTCATCCACACCAACATCACTTCAGCTAACTTCATGCTTGCTGGGGCTGGGCTAGGACTCCCCAGAGCTCCCTTTTGGGATGGATATCAGTGGTGGAAGTGGGACTACTAGAGCCATTGGCATAAAGGCAGGTCCCAAAAGGCAAGGGAAGCCTGGCCAATTTATGTTCGCTTTATGTGGGGATGGGATGGACCTGGCTAGAGAAGAGTTCTGCAGTTGTGAGGACAGTGGGGAAAGTGTGTAAAAGAAGAGGATTCAGGCACAAATCACTGTTATTCTTGCATCTGTTGAATATGTGGCAGTATTTTGGAATATTCATTACACTGATAAAACCCACAGGCTTGTTATATGCACTTGTGAATTAACCTTTTTTGTAAATGTGTAAGGAATGCTCTGGTAACCAAGGACCTGTCTGAAGTTGTGGAAACCACAACTGAACCCATGTCACTTGCCCTGACAACAGCAGCATTGAGTCCTGGAAGAACTGAGCAGAGAAGAGATACCTGTCTGGGTATCTTGGTGAATGTATAAACAAAGCAATCTTGTCCTACAGAGACTAAAAGCCACAGGCTGAGAGTCGCTGTGAGTGAGCTCAGCCTAACTCCCGGATGCCTCCCTTTGCAAAGATGATATCATGCATGTGGGATGGTTTGGTGCAACTCCCACTGGTTAGTTCTTCATTAGCAACCATTACACACCTGATAAAAACATCTTATACTGCTTGTAGCAGGATGTGGCCTTAAGTGTCGCTGAATGAGGCAGGTTACACGGACATCCCTCTGTAGTGGAAGTTTTGTAGGCACATGCTCTGCAAAAATGTTGCAATCTCTGTCCACCCATTACTCGTAGGCAGCACTGATGTGATGTCAAACGTGATGAAGCCACAGTACCGCTCAGTATGTTGAAAGGGATGTTGTGATGAGCAACACAGTCTTTAGTTTGCGATGTAAATGTAAGCATAGTTGTTAGATCTGGGGTGGTGGGTATGTCCAAACTGAAGGTATGTGCATGGTGTCAGGAAGATGCTTGCCCCGGAAATAAGAGTAATATAGAATTCAAGCAGCTACAGGAGATGGTCCCTTCCTGCGATTGTGTCAGCCTCCAGTGGCACAAGTGAAGGCTCAGGGCATCACTGTGCTAGTGGCAGGGCAAGCGTGGATGAGGATGGCATAGCTGGTGTAAGTTTTCTCAGCTACTGTGAAAGGTATTTGTACCTGGTGGCTGGTACCTGAACTCAGATGACTTGGCCAGAAAGGAAAGACTTAAAGTAAAAGAATTTTTGTTAAATATTATCTATGTTTTTATTTCTGAGTTAGGAAATGGGCCTTGTGTTATTTTGAAGATTACTGCAGTGACATTGAATGATGAAGATCCATCACCGTAACTTGTAAAATGTAACTGTGACACACCAGGCTCCTAAACACTGGTTAAGTTCCCAAAGCACCAACTGTGTTAAGCGTTGTGGCAGAGTCCTAGCAGGTGTCAGTCTTTCAGTGGGCAGATTGTGTATCAACACAGTGCAGTGAAGATACCAGATCAAGCCACTTCTCTTCAGTATGGTTCTTCCAGAAGTAGATTCTACTGTTTGTTGAAGCAGCAGTCCCAGGGATGTGACCTTCTGAAATTACAGAGTGGCCATTGACTTAGTCAAGCCCAGGACTGGACTTTGCATATTCCTGCATTCCTATGGGCTGTGGTATGAGTGTGGCAGCTCCAGTTAAAAATTGTTTCCACAGGTGGGTGCCAGTCAGTCATGATTTTTGCTCTGGAGGGTTTCAGGTTAGTCTTTGGCATGTTGGCTGGGATGCCAGGTACAACAAAAACTATTACATAAACTTTTGCAACTTCTCTTGGATCTTGCAAAAATGTATTTCTTTTTCTTTCTTTTTTTTTCCTTTCTTTTTTTTTTTCCTGTAATGCTCAGCTCCCAGTTATAAGAAGACATTTCACGTGTGTATGTGCCTGTGGGGAGTGGGTTATATGTACAGTAAAGTTTCTGGTCTTCATGAGATCAGAGAAAAATGGGAAGTGCACACCCAGAAGGCCAGACAAACAGAAGGCAAATAAAAGGAACATTATTTTAACATGAAAATTAAAAGGTTCTTGAAAGAAAAAATGTTTTGATTTTGGAGCTTTCCAGTACATGGGTTTTTTTGTAAGCTTGCAATTGACCATAATGGTCTTGTCTAATGTAAAATTGAGTGATATAGGCCTTTTCCAGTTGTTTTTCCTTCTGAGTGACGAGAAGCAGTTTCCAGTAAATGAACAGTAATCAACTGCTGAATCATCGCTGTTGAGCAGAGGTTTCAAAACCTGAGCCAGATAATTGTGTGAGTGCTGTTGGCACCGTGTTCCTCCTCTCTGATTGACAGAGCCAACCTTGGGCTCACCTTACCCGTGCACATGGTTTTCTTGGCTTCAGGATTGCTCTGGTGAGTGAAGGCTGCCAGAGCTGGCCCCAGGAGGTGAGGGATGAGGGACCTGTAGGTATTTGTCAGTCCATTCGATGAGGCAGTTTAGCTAATGTTCCCCTCACTTGGCAGCCTTTCCTTCCATATGCCGAAAATATTTACTCTAAAAAAAGGAGAACTTCAGGCTGGGTTTGGTGCCTGCTGGCTCTGCAGTCAAAAAACCCCAGACCTTGATTTCAGTCGTGCATTCCTAAAATGTGCAAATATGTGACTAACCGAGAAATAATAATACCTAACACAAAAACATGTGCATTCAAGCCTTTTCCTTTAGGCTCACCTGGTTTTGGACAAGAGGGAGGATTCCTCCTGCTGACCTTAGACATTTACACTGTGTTTCCAGCTTAACTACTGTGTGCCCGGCATCATCTGCTTGCTAGCTCTGTTGCTGCACCATGCAGACCCCTTGCTCAGCAGCTGCTCGGTCATGGGTGTGGGCTTTTCCCAGAGGTGTCAGATGGTCTTCTGCTGCCAACACATT
The DNA here is from genome assembly GCA_013400195.1 of Aramus guarauna. NCBI lineage: Eukaryota > Metazoa > Chordata > Aves > Gruiformes > Aramidae > Aramus > Aramus guarauna. Next base: position 247,201 of record VXBL01003636.1, read on the forward strand.
GTTCGTGCCAGCCCACAGGGACTGATGCCCTGTGCTCAGCATTGATGGATTGGTCACACAACTTGTACCAGCAGTGGTAAGATATGCTTGGGAAATGGCATCAAAAAGCATCTACTAATGCTGTCTCGTCAGGCTTAGCTGGGATGTTTTGCTGAATCCAGGGTCTACCTCCTTCTGTTAAAAGATTATTTTACTACAGCAACACTGAAATGCGTTTTTATGGGGATCCCTTTTCCAGCATTGTCAGTGGGGAGAACACTGTACCTGCTGTCAGAAGACCAGATTTCATGGGTTTTATTTGTCTTCAAAGGCTGTAGTAGGGAGGTCAGAGATGTAACTCAGGAAAGGTATTTTCCCTTAGAAAGGCTCCTTAAGTGGAATACCAGGGTGTTTTTGTTTATTCATTACAATGACTTGGTACCTTTACTCAACCTCATTTAAAAGTTAGTTTTTGTAAGTTGTTATCCACCCACAGGACTAGCATGATGGGTTTAGATTGAAATTGTAGCATGCTGTACACACCTGTGACTAAGCAGCAGCTGGTTTTCATAACTAATTTTTCTGTGCATCTCCTTTAGAAGACCAAATGAAAAGGAAGAGAATCGATAAAAGTGAGATAGGTGCTTTGCCACTTCCAGTACTTGGGATTCCTTGATGTTTTGCCAGATGTGTAGGAACATAAAAATAAAGAAGGAAGTCACAATGCCCGAGTTTAAAATAATAAGATAGAACAGGGATTTCCAGTTGTGGTAGCAAGCAAGTAAGAAATAATAATAGTTCCAACACAGCATTATGGACAGATAGACCTAAAAAGGCAGGGAATGTGGAAAAAATACTGATGTGAATGAGAGTGACTACAAAACTTATGACCTAAGCAGAAATGCTAGGGAGAGAAACACTTGTCATACAAAGAGTGAGAGAAGCGCAGTAAAGTGGGTTTGGCTACAGGGCAATGGGTCGGTCAGCACGTGAGAGTTGTGCAAGACAGAAATGCCTCAGAGATGGCAGTGATATGAGAAACACACCAGTCCGAGAACTTGCTGCTGTGACTGATGGAGGGAGGAGCTCAACTGTGCATGTCCTCTCCTGCCAGAATCTGATATTTTGGTAACTTTTTCCCTGGAAAATGTTTTCATTTTGTGAATCAGGGTGTTTTCCAAGCTAACTTGTTTGACCTACAGGAAAAGTGGGCAAACATCATATTGCCAAATTAGAAACTCCATTTACTCTCCATGGCTTTGTATGGCAGAGGTGGGGCATAGATTAATGAATGAAGACGTTTCTTCAGGCTGGCAAAAGTTCAATGAGACTTATGTGCCAACCACATATCTAGGCTTTTTACAGAAAGTTGTAATTCATTTACTATGAAAAAAACTCCACCAAAAAAAAACCCCCAAAACAACAAAAAACCCAGAGGCTGGCAATATTGTGGTAGAGGTTAGAGATAGCGAGATGACGGCTGTACTGATGCTGGTGTCTTTTGTACATGGGAGGTGATGTCATTAGGAAAAGGAGGTGAAGCTACTATACTACAGGAAGAACAGGTGATGTAGATAAGTTAGGATTTAAAGCATGCGCTGGAGATGACCTCTGCCTTCAGTAATGACTCACCAACTGAACGTGTGTGTTTAGACAGACGTGACACTATGTACATTGAGAGGGAAAAATACATATCTATGAGGGGTGTTGTATGCAATTTCCATGAATTACAGCAGCAGCCTTACTCACGAACATCATTCACAGGGATGAATAAAGTAATCTTAATGAGCGAAAAAGCCAGCAGGCAGCTCACCGCGCCCTTGGAAGCATATAGCTGCCTTGTTTCACAGGGAGGAGCATCCCAGGATTGCAGTTTCCATTTCAGTGGCACGGGATCCATGCTAAGTGGGAAAGAGTTGTGGGTTTGGCATGAAAGAGCATGTGCTAATGTGGCAAGAAAGGCAGCTGGGTGTCCGTGTGTGTGTGTGTGTGTGTGTGTGAGGACCTCTCCCTTGCTGCAGCAGGGAGGTGGTGAGCGCTGGGAGGTCTGGCATGCAGGGGCGTGCAATCATGTAGGCTGGAAGGGACCTGTGGGGTCCTCTGGTCAACCTCCCCACCGCCCCACTTGGAGCAGGGCCCTGTGATGTAGTAGCAGGGTCAAACGATGTGCAGACATTTCTTATATCAGAATTAGGGATAAACACTGTGATGCCGACTGTATTCGGCTGACCCTTTTGCACTGCCATTTAGGAAACCTGAAATCCAGGTGGGGACCTCCTCCACAGTACCTGTGGGGTATGAGATATCCCATCCCAAAATGTTCCACCCCGTCCCCAGCCAACAGTGCCGGTTGCCCCCTCCTGCCGCTGCTGCTAGCAGATTTGGGACCAGCACTCGCCTCTGGCTGGTTCACCCGGGACTATCCCTGGTGATCGCCCTGTTGCCTGCCCTCCTCCATCTGTCCCCTTCATGGCTGCCAGCCTGCGGGAAGGGGCTGGGATCCTCCTACCCATCATCTCAGCCCCACCTAAGGAGCAGGCTGGGGGGGACAGGGTCTCCTTGTGCTGTCTGGTTGCATGACACTACACCGGTCTCTCCATGTGAGGTCCTCAGCACCCACCGCCACAGTGGTGATACCAGCCACGGGGGCCAATGCACACCGTCCTTGACTGTTGGCGTAAGGCAGTCAGCGCAGATACGCACAATTCCTGTCACTCAGCCCCAGAACGCTGTGACAGCTTAAAATTCGGAAGTGCTGCAGTTATGTTCGTGCATTTTTGTTCCTTGAGCCTTTGGGTGAGCCCAGGCCACATCATGTCTGCAGTCACTGGAGAAACAAATTTCTTTTTCTTTTCCCTGTGCTTTCTTTTTGTTTTAAACAAAATTTTGCATTCTTCTGCTTCCCTTTAATTCTAGGACCAGGGGCTTTATGGTAGGTATTGTGGGTCTGGGAACTCACGATAAGATCAAGCTGTAAAAAATAAAGGCAATTCCAGATAATTTTCCACTCTGAGCACTGCAGAGCCCTTTCCAAGTGGTGTTTGTTAAAATACGGTCTCCTCTGTCACCACAGAAATTCAGATATATTTCCCCACTCATCTGGCAAACACTGTTTACATCTTCCAATGTTTCAAAAGGAATGGCAATTAACAAAGCTATTTATGTTCCTAAGTAAATTAAAAAAAAGCTACGTCATAACATATTTGTTGTATCAGTATCATCTGCTTAGCCCAGATTTTTGAATAGCATTTGCTGAGAGTTTATTTTGAAAGATCTCCAAAAGATGTGGCAGTTTCGTCCAGCGGCACAGAAGACCTTTCTTCCCCAGTGCTGTGGCAGCGGGCTGAGGCAATTGTTTTGGCCTCCTCTGCTTTAAATCACCTTTATTTGATCTGCTCACACTTGCAAATGGCTCAAGTGCCTTTTCAGCCCTATCTGGATGGAGATAAACTGCTCCTGGATGGAGTACTGGTAGGAAGAGAGAACTTCTCCCACCACCCCGCCCCCATAGATGGCTGAAATATGTAATCTTTGAAAATTAAAGGCTCTGTTTACTTTGCAGGGATCTGTGCACACTGGAGCACTCGCCGCTGTGGCGCAGGGGTGGAGGAGAGCCAGTGGTGCCTTGTTGGGGATGTCTCCTCCCCGGGTTATGGTCCGGGTGCCTGCACAAGGACCAAGACTTAGGGAAAAGGAGGGAACTGCAGGGTTTCATAGGAAAACAGTGGAAATCACCTGGAAAAGGCAACACGTTTTCCCTTTGAATTGTTTTCATCATGTTCCCTTGCTAGAAGGCCGTAGGGATGTGATGGTTGCAGTGTTCCCACTGCACCATCCAGGCTGAAGTAAATGGTGTGGGTTTTCTGTTTTTCTTCATTTGCTCATGTGAGCTGTGAGCAAAAAAAATTCAGTAGCAAATACTGATGTTTGTCATGGCAAGCCAGCTGGAGAGCTGACATCCCCACACTTGTTCCCATCTCTGTGGTTTCCTTAATGCCCTATGGGGCAAGGTGGCAGCAGGCCCTGTGCCACCAAGAGGGTCTTGTGGAGGCTTTTCCTCTCGGGTCCCCTCTCATGTGCATGTGTTTGGGAAGCAATGGACGTTGTTGTTGGCTTATTTTTAATAGAAACTCTCATTTGTCATCATTTAGGATGTGCTACCAGAGGCGAACAGCACTTGCAAGCTGCCCAGGATGGGCAAATGGTGGTGAGCTTCATGGGGGCCCTGGCAGCCTTTGGACTTCCATTGAACCTGAAGTGCAAACCCACACTTGGGGAAGGTGGACTCGTGCAGGCTGAGGATGGATACACAAAACAAACCGAGTCCCAACAATCTGCAGCAGCACCCTAGCGTGGCTCTTATGGAAAAAAAANGAGGAATATGTACTCTATCCCTAAGTTAAAAAAAAAAAAAGAAGAAAAAAAAGAGAAAGAAAAAACCCCAGCCCATGCAGGGTATAGCGCAATCATATCTGCAGGGCTTTGGCCAGGACTGCAGGCATGCTGGTATTTTTATTTATTGAGCAGCTATTCCTCAACAGCCATCCTCCAGCTGACTGGCTCCAGCCCACCCGCTTCTCCCACCCTTCTCCCAGCAACCCGGCAGTCTTATGATCCAGCTTTTTACCTTCTCCATCTAAAAAGCACCACTGCCAACAACCCGAAGGCGCGGGTTTGCTTTGAGTTCAGCGCTCCAGGTGCACGTGCCTGACAAGAAGAAAGGGATTTCCGTCTAGAAAAATCAGTGGAGGGGAAAAAAAAAAAAATCACACTGCAAAGCAAGGCTGAAAGGAAAGCATCACCCATGCAGTACTGTGGGTTATAACTCACCCCGGCCACTTGAGCGGGCAGGAGCAGCCAGACCTGGGGTGCCCGTGCATGGGTGCTGGGCACATGCACACACTGCTCCTGGTAAAGAGAGATCTCCTGGAAACACCAATGTTTCTCCCCAGTTTAGGTGGTGAATTTGAAACCAGCAACAAAAATGAGTGCTGGCTGCCTGGGTCTAGTGCAGGAATCAGCCTGTCAGAACTGCTCAGATGAAAGCTGTTTTGCAGGAAGCTGAAAATGCCAAAAATAGCAGTGTTTGGGTAAATCTTTGTAGTTGCTTACAGATTTCATGGGTGTTTTTAAAACCTGAAGGAGATGCATATGGTCATTTTTTACCTTAGAGCAAGTTTACACCAGTCAGGATAAGAACCACCACAAGAAGACCTGTTATTGTGTTGTGTTGGACACCTATTTTGCTCCCTCCGTCTTTAGCTGAGTCTATGAAAAATACGAACAAGCACCCAAAACATGAAACTCACTGTGCACAGCTATTTTCAACACTCACACTCTTTCCCCTCTGCCTGCCAAGTCTCCTGTTAACCCTTCTGGCAGGTCTTTTCTGATTTCTGGATGGGCTGTATTTTCCCCTGAAGTAGCTGAAGCACAAAGGCCACTTGGCATTTCTTTCTTTTAAAGGGATGCAGCCTCTGTTCTTAGAGTGCCAAGAGTACTCGTTAAGGCACTTGCTGGTTATGGCTTTCCAAGAAAAAAAATGACTTACCAGCTAAAATTAATCCTGGGAAATTTCAAACCAACAGCAACATCCTTGAGAAAGCCAGAGCATAAACAGGGGGTGAGAAAACAAACATTGCTTTGAACGCTGCTGCTTGTGATGCTGCTCCAGCAGAAGGAAACAGGCTCAGACTTTAATGGATCAAAGGAAACAAAGGACTGGCTTGGCTTCACTCACCATGCTCAGCAAGCTGTATATACTCAGTAACAGCTAGAAATAGACTATTTTTTTTTCTCCTAAAAATAAGAAGTATGTCTCAAGCAACTATCATTTGTAAACCATGGTAAGTAATAGTTTTTGAATCAAGGGGCAGGTTCTTTGTTGCAGATTAGGGTTAACAGGTGGTTTCATTGCATGGCAGGTTTAGTAAAATACTGTGGGACTGTAGACTGAAACTAATGCCACTTCAAACATACGTTTTAACAGGGAACACAGCAAGTGCATTTAAGGTGTATTCTGAAGGAAAAAAAAATTAAAAAATTGTACACGATGAGGGGATTGTATTTGCCTAAATGTCATCAAGCTTTGTGGAATGTAGTGCCAGCATGTCTTCCCAATTTGTTTAATTAAATATAAAGACATAAATATATTGTAATAGTGTGGCAAGTACTATACAAGAGAAACAAATATATCACCTAAGAAAAAAACCGATAGTTTAAAAATGTTACAGCTCCCCATGTAGCATAAATTTGAACACTTTTTGTTCTGTAATTAAACAGCATCATCATAAATACATTGTTTTTTTCCATATGTCTTGGTCTAATTCAGTGCACAGCATGGCTGGTGGTCTTAAAGGATTCAAAGCTGATCTGTAAGAGTCAAATCCAATTGTAATACTACTTTTACAACTAACATAAACAGTGAGAACATCAACTGCTGCTAAACATGGTTGCACAAGCTCAAATTAAAGCACACTCTAATTTACCCAAAGCTGTGCTATATATCATGTTTTATACTGGTTATCATCAACTACCCAGTTTGTCCAACACTTTAGATATTATTACTTCAAGGAGGGGTTGCAGCTGCTCTGTGCCAAAATTGCCAGTTGTACTGGGTTGAGACAACCATTAAACTCCTGCAGACTGAAGCCAATTTCATTATGAATCATGGATTTCGTGGATTACCACATGCTTACTTAAAAGGACAAATAGCTTTGCTACTACAGGAATAACAGTCTCAGTGAGATCAAAAGCAAGAAGGAAAAAAAATGCCTCCAGTCATGAAGAATGCTCAAAGCAAGTGGTGGCACAAGGATTATATATTACCCATGCATGTAGAGCAAAGCAAACTGTCATTAAATGTTCCCAGGAAAGCAGCTGAAGTGTGTTGGCAAACTCTTTTAGGCAGTGGAGATTTGGAGGCTGGCATTTTTCTTTTCTTTCTTTTTTTTTTTTTTTTTCTTTTCATGGATGCTTTTTGTAAGCTCCTTACAACAGCTAAAAGAAGATGTCAGGCTTGCCTTGGACTTTTATGACCATACTTGAAAATCAGGGCCAGGGCTGATGATCTGGAGCTTAAGGACTTAGGAACTCAGAATTAGATAGGAACAGAAGGAAGTTTTTGCTCTGGTTGACTCTTCTGAAAATCTAGATGCTTGCTGGTACTTACCCTAACTTACAGCTACAAGTCCTGTTTAGAACTGCAAGTATTGAAATCCTACATATAGCCCACCCCTGTGTATGTAGAAGAAATTGAAAAAACAGCTATTTTGACCTAATGACGGTTTACCCTGCGTATATAGACTGGAGTGGTGAGGCACTGAAACAGGTTGCCCAGGGAGGTCATAGATGCCCCCTTCCTGGAAATGTTCAAGGCCAGGTTGGATGAGGCTTTGGGCAACCTGGTCTAGTGGAGGGTGTCCCTGCCCATGGCAGGGGGGTTGGAACTACATGACCTTTAACATCCTCTTCAACCCACACCATTCTGTGATTCTATGGTTCTATGAAGACCTATCTGATGTCTTTGCAGAGCCAGTTTCCTTTAAAAAAAAAAGTATCTGTGTGTCTCTTATATGCTACACACCTGGCTGCAGGGATAACTCTTCCTGTTTGCACAGTCTTCAGGAGCAACACAGAAGTCTCAGGCAGCAGCTATTTTTCTTTCCAGGGTATATTTTTCAAAAGATTAAAAAAAATAAATTTCCAAGAGCAAAATAAGAAGCATGACAATTTAGCCACGGGTTACTTCAAGGCATCCCTCAACTGCAGTAGGCTTCCCCTCAGCCTCATGAGCTGCCCCGTGCCGGAGCTGATGGGCTCATCCTGGCTTCGGCCACAGCCTTCGTGCCATGAGGGCTCAGGAGGCAGCCAGCATGGCCTGGCTTGTGCCCGCACAGCCACCACTCTGTCATCAGCACTGCTTTCCCCAGGACCTCTCTTCATGTTTATCGGAGCACCAGCACTGCACAAGGACCAAAAGCTGCTGCTTAGACCAAGGATTTTTCTCCTTCTGTGCTATGGCACATTTCCCAAGGATTTAAGAATAAAGTAGGATGGAATAAGAGAATGGCAACTTCTCTTTTATTTCTTTCCCAGCTTGAAGGAATGAGGATTTGAGTTGCTTTTGGGGGTCCCCCCTGTCAAGTCCAAGTTTGAGTGTGGCCACAAGGATGCGCATGACTACATGTGCTGAAGAACAAAGCCCGACAAGTGAGCTGTGACTTCAGCCTGAGTGCCAACTCTTTCATTTCTTTGGACCGAATGTATAAGCTATCTCCATGGATTAGCCTAGCCCCTCTGAGAGCTTTGTTTTCCACCTTCATGAGCTGCCAGGCATGTAGCTGGCCATTTCTCTTCACCTATGTGGAGGGAGAGACAGTCTTTCAGGTGGGCATGAGGAGTTTTGGGTGGTGGGTGGATGCCACACTGTGACTATTTGGGATTTTTCATTCTAGCTTTGTTTCATGGCAGATATATTTGTTTTCACTGACCCTGGCCATTACAAATGTGTGCTCAGCAAATGAAAGTGCTGGGGACTTTAAAGTATCTCTCATTTTCAGGATGAAGCAAAGAGAAAAGTCTATATATTTTTTTTTCTCAGGGGCTGGAGCTCCCCTCTGCCAAATGCATAGAGAAGGAAACATGGGATATTGTTCAGAGTCGTGGGGAAAGGGACCGATATGGTTCCCATGGCTGTGCATGGACAGAGAGGCCCCACATACGCCCAACTCATCGGTGCTAACTAGTCCAGGGATATGGCTGTGTCTGAGATATGCATCTAGCAGGAACAGCACCAGGAAGAGGTGTCCAGGTAACTGAGGTGTGTGGGGCAGTGTCAGACCACGCTTGGCCACATCAGGTCTCCACGGTGAGTGACCTCAGGCAGTTGCAGGGAGATTTAGCTACTTCCTATTCCAGTGCCTTCCTACCATTGATAAGGGTTTTGATGATCCCATTACATCAGCTTTGTGTAGCCCGGTCTTGGATTTTACGCATGTAGATTGCTTGGTCAGCTGAAAATACTGTGTCACATCTTCTGGAGAGCACTCTCCTTTGGCAATGTGTAAAGAGCAGTGAGCATTTACAAAGACTTCCTTAGGAGTGAATGAATCACAGGAGATAAGTAAATGAAATGACACAACCTGTATGACTTAGTGCAGTCCCATGACATGTGCAGAGCATGTTAGGTTACAGTTTCACCTCCTTCAGATCCAGAAAAGGCATAGATGCTACCGCTCCTGTGTACCTTGGCATGGCCAACAGGACCACAGTTCAGTTTTCTTCGCAACAGATGTGACAGGTCATTTCTTCCTCAGACAAATCCTGCTACGTGCAGCACTGGTATGATGCAACGTAATGCTTTGTGATCTGTTGGTATTGCACCATCGATATGCACAGTACAAAATGCACCGAACAAAACTGGAAGTTTTGCTAACAAGCTCTTAGCTTGTCCTCCCTCGCCAAGAGCAGGGCGGCCACCCCCAGCTTGGGCTGCAGCATTGCTTCAAGCCGAGTAAGCCCAGACCGAGAGCTGGGCAGGTATGTGAGACTGAGAAGCTGGACAGCCAAGCAGGGCTTGGAGCTGTGCTGGCTGGTGTTGCACCAGCTCAGGGCACAGATATGGTTGCTTGTGTCTCACCATCATAAACACAGTAGATGTACCCATGAGCATCATGTTGTTATGCTGGATGCAAACACCTCTGGCCCTTGCTCTGAAAATGACTGTTCTCCATCTCCCCACCACTACAGTCAGTTTCTGGTGCCTCCAAGCCATGTCTGATCCTTCTCCAGCCCTCCTGTCCATCCTGGGGCACCTCTGTCCTCCACTCCGAATGCAGATTAACATCACTCCCTGTCAGGGCGAGCTGCACTGCTGGCTCCCCCGTTTTTACTTTATAAGGACTCAGCCAGGACACCCCTGCTCACTCAAGAGAGGCAAGTACTTTGTGGCTGAAAGGACAAAGTTCCCTCTGTAGGTGATACGGCTCATCTGGCAGCCCTGAACTCTTGTACAGAGCACACCACCTACGCTGCTGGGCGGCTGGCCAGGAGCTGCGCCCACAAGGAGCCCGCGCTGCCAGGATGAAAGAAATCAGCTTTCTGCTGGCATGGGGCTTCTCTGAGTTGTGGGTTGTTTTTTTTTTCTTTTTTACCCTCTCTTTCTCTTTCTCTTGAAAGTAGTTAAATTTTGCCACCAGATCTCATTCTCATTCTTTTTCTCTCTGCCAGAAACTTGTTCCCATCCTTCCCAGTTTCATTGAAAGCCTTCTCCAACCTGTCAATAAACATCAAGAAAAGATGAAGCTCTAATGATAGCTGTTAATGCTTGATTATAAAGCATCCGCCAGGCAACAGAGGCTAACAGCAGCTAAATGCTGAATTAGGTGGCCTTTGCACTGCTTCCCGCGAAGCTCTCAACACCTTATCCGCATTAATGTGTTGCTACGCTGCTGCTTGACCTGGAAGTCCATGGATGTGCGGCTGAAGGGGACTGTGCAGTTCAGGGACCCCATCCCTCTGCCCGGCCCCGCTCTATGCCCAGTTCCTGCTTTGGAGGGGATGGGGCAGGGCTGTGGGCAGGGCTGTGGGCAGGGTGGCCATCCCTGGCTTCTCTCTATACTTGCTCCAAGCCCAGGGGTTGGACCTCCCAGGTGTGTCCAGACGGCTGGTGAGGAAGGGAGCTCAAAGAGGCAGTGAGCAGGCTGTTTGCAACTGGCTGGAGATAAAAGCCCCAGACGGTGATAAGAGTTATGATTCAGGAGATGAATGAGCACTGCTCCTTATCAGACTGCTGAAACCTTTGCTCCTTCAGACAGAGAAATGGAAAGCCGGTATGCTTTGTGCTCCTGACCGTCCTTGGCTACTCTTGAGGACAAGGCTACTCCCTGACCTGAATTTACTAATGGGTCAGGACCTCGGGTGCTAAGCCTCGCTTCTGAGGTAACTCATAAAATGGATTTATGAAAACCAAGTATTGTAAAAGTTGACACACCCTTGCCTATACTATATGCATCTGCAAGTAGCTGCTGCTCCACTAATTGCTGCCTCATAAAGGGATTTGGCTTAAGCCGCCATGCTCTGCATCTCCCCTGCTGCCCATGGCAGGGGTGCTGCTGGTGTAGGCTCCTTGGTCGCTCACCCCGTGAGCATCTCCTTGGTGCACTGCCAGCAATAGCAGAGAGCATGTCTTTCTTCACTGCCTGTGCACGTGTCACACGAGTAGGAGAGAGCTAGTCCTGGTTGAGAGAAGCGCAAACGTGCTCAACTGGCTTTTAACACGAGGCTGGATTTGAGTGGGCTGTAGAGTCCTGCAGCAAGTGCAACAAAAAGCAAACAGCTCTACGACGGATGGATAGTATCTAACTGTACTCCTCAAACCAAAGCAAATGTAGTCACTGTCTCTTGGCTGTTTTGGAAAATGTGCTGTGAAGGGGCAGCTCAGCTGTAGTGATGTCATGGTGTGAATCCTGCTCGCAAACACTGGCTGACCCCAGCCATCTCTAGGGAGGGCTCAGCTGCTGCCAGTACAAGGTCAGCATCCAAAACAGGAAGTAAAGGCTGCCCAGGTGCCTTCATTCTTGCTGGCATCTTTTTGGTGCACGACCTGTGGCTGTTATCAAGGGAGACACTCAGAGGGCAGTAATCCCAGTCTGGGGACTGGACTGGCAAAGAAGACTTCCAGCAGGCAGCTGAAGTCTTCTCCAGCTTTGTACTCCTCCATCCTGTTTGCTGGCACTGGCAGGGTGGGAGGAGAATAACTGCAGAGTGCAGGAGCTAGAGCCAACGCCGAGCGCATCAGATTGGCCCCCGGGGCATGGGTGCAGCAGGGGAGGGGGAAGCACCTCTGATGCCCAGGGGGTCGGTGTTTGGCTGTGCCAGCTCTCGGCAGTGGGTCACTGCAGGAGGTTAGTGCTGGACATCTTCCTTGCGGCACTCCTGCCTCCCTTCCCCCACTGCAAATTAAAAAATGCTTCTGGACATTATAAGCAGCTTGTAACAAGTTTTGTCAGGTTTTAACGATCTTTCAGAGATTAGCTGAGCAGATAGGCTGGCAAAGACGATGTGCTTCTCCTTACACACTCACACACAGAGCTTCTGCAGGTCTCTTTTGGTTATGTTTTGAGTCTCTAGGAAACACTGACACATAGGAGGGATGCTATTCTTAGAGGGCAAGAAATAGACTCTGCGTGCTCCAGAAAGGCTTTGGCTTGTAAAGGCTTCTTCCTCCATCACCACTTTCAAGTAACTTAAGGGCTGATTTAACTGTCAAAGATAGTTACTGGATTGGGCTTGCTTTTCCCGGAAAGATTCTATTCACTCAAAATCAGCTTTTTCTGAAAACACCTTGTAGATAATAAAAGGTTATTGGCAGCTATTAAGTCCTAAACATTGTTTATCTGCTGCAGCGCAGGGACACAGGGGCAACAAGGGTTCAAATTCCATGGCAGGGCCACAGCCTGCACCTCTCACCTGCCCCTGGTTCACATGATGCCTTTGGCCAAGAAGACCCTCACCTGGCCCAAACTCTGCTCAAAGCAGGGCTGGCTGGCCCTCTGCTCCCCCATGGCACAGCGGCTGAGAGACCCCAAGACGCCCTTCTTTGTGACCACTTGTAAAAGGATCCTGCCCAGATCCGTTTTTTCCTCAATGTCCTTTTTTAAAGGATAGGAACAAAATCATCAAACTGAGGCAGAACTGGGGCCTAGTTCTTTTTTTTTTTTAGGAAAATTTTTTAAGATCTTCTCAAGACTTTGATCATAATTAGGATGACACCAAGATTCCCAAAACTGAAATCCTGCACAGTGCAGGATCATCTTTTCTTAGCTGTAAGCCTACATATTGGTTTAGAGGTGTTCACATTTTATTTTCTCCACTGACTTTTTAGGTCCTAATAGACTAGACTAGACTAGAATATTTCAGTTTGAAGGGACTTACAATGTTCATTTAGTCCAATTGACTGACCAATTCAGGGCTGAACAAAGGTTAAAGCCTGTTACTAAGGGCATTGTCCGAATTCCTCTTAAACACTGACAGGCTTGGGGCATCGACCACCTCTCCAGGAAGACTGTTCCAGGGTTTGACCATGCTCTCGGTGAAGAAATGCTTCCTAATGTCCCATCTGAACCTCCCCTGGTGCAGCTTTGAATAGGAAACATTCACAGATGGGTTTACATCTCTTCCACCCAGACCTCAGCAGATTTCTTCTCCCAAATTACTTCAGACCGATCTCTTTCATACACATTTTTGTGTGTGCTTCTTAGGGTACATCCTGATTTTCAGGGGGACCTCGCAAGGGTGTGGATGCTTTGTCCAAACATAGTGGTGGATGGGACTGGCATCCCTTGGAGACTTTGTGCCATGTCTTCAGAAATGCAGCAGTCCTCTGTTCAGAAGTATCCCAGCTGTTAACCCAGAGAATTCACTGAAGTTCATAAATAAAGTTGTTTCTAAGTCTTCATTTGTATCACATGTACTATTCCTACTAACTTCTTCAGTTTATGAAAGAGGAGCATGGTCTAAGTATCTTGATTTGGCATTCTAATTTAATTTCAATCAGCCATATAACATTTTATTTTAAATAAATACATTTTTATATATAATATAGTCATACCTAAATATAAAAGGTGTACATATATATGCACAACCTTTTTTGTTATCAAGGCTATTAGGCATGCTTATTATTTTTCTTAAAGATTCAGTCCTTGTGTTTAGTCACTCCTACATCCTTCTGCAATGGCTAAACAAAAAAAAGTCTGATTTCAATTAAAAAAAAAAAAAGTAGAAGAAGTTGTCCCATTTACTGTAGGACCTTGTAGGCTGGTTGGATTTCAGTGCCAAATCACATTTTTTAGCTAACACAGCAACATTTTTTTTTGTCAGTGGGTTGACTGAGACTTTGACTTTGCTTGAAGAATTAACTGTGCAGGCTCAGTTGCCATAAACATTCATCTCAACTGTTCTTCTCCCTTCAAGACAACAGGGTACTCTGTGTTTGACACTAGCACCAAATTGATGGAAGAATTGAACTCTCTTCTAAACCTGTTTTAACAAAGGAGCAACATAGACTGAATCTATACTGCTAAATTAAACATGACCAGGGATGTTGCCAAGCACTGACACCAGAAGGCAGAGACCAGCTCATGTCTGTGCTGGTAAACTGGCTCACTGTCTGAAACAAGCCATGGTCCCTGAAATGCTCTACCTACCAAATCATTCCCTGAAGTAACTTATGGATAATGCTAGCAGCAACACCAAATTTAGGTCAGGAAGTATCTCTATAGTTTACCAACACAAATGATTTCATTTCAGGGCCTGATAATGCCTAAGGGCATGGACTTTGTCATAATGCTGTATCTTCTGACTAGTCCATGGCTTAAATCTTCAGCTGATGGGCATTGTATGGAGGATTTAAATCAATTTTCCAAAGCCGTTTACCCAGACTTCTTGCAGTGCATTGCATAATTGTTTGCAGAGAATTGGTGCTGCCTGGACTGCTGCCAACACAGGAATACCATCAAATCCCAAAATCTATTCATAGTTAAATGGCGCATTTTGCTCATCCACCTGAAAAGCTGAAACACCCGGAGTTCACAAAGTTTGTCTGAAAGACAAGTTGTTGCTAATTCATGAGCTTCATTGAGTGTGATGTTGCTTGCCATGCTCTTGCTGCAGTACAAATACTTAGCATTACTGGAGTCCCCTTACGAAACAACACATTCCCCCTTGGTTTTGCAAAAAGTTGCTGTTCTGTGTTAGCCACTTCCCTATAGCCAGTATATCACCAGAAGCTTATCTCCATGATATATTTGTTGAATGAGTGCAAAGAAAGACTCTAAAAATTAATGAGCTTCTGATTCACTTCTCCATCATACTTCTGCGTACTTCTAAACCCAGAGGTCAAAAAAAGGAACCAGTTGGCTCTAGACACATCTAACATAGAACTCAGTGCAGACAGCAGCACATAGTCTCTTCATCCCCGTGGGGAATAAACAACTGAAGTTAGCGTGGGCACAGGAACAAATGCTTACAAACTTGCCTTTATTGAATTTAGGCAGGAAACAATGTACTTCTCCTCCATCAAAACAGTGAGGTCCAAAGACAGTTTTCAGCAGCAGTACTGGGACAACTTCTTTCCAACTCTGAATAGTTTCTATGTTGAGTTTATTATTATTTCTAAATTATATTATTTGAAATGGTAGTAAGAGAGCATATACTCAGCAGTCCACGGACCTCCAGTCATACATTCCTACTGGCAGCCCAGAGATGAAAGGCTTGGAAATCTGTCCCTGAACTGTTTTCTGGACTCCTTGGCACCAAAAGAATTCAACTGGGAAAGTCAAGAGTTTTGCTAAACAACTTTATGGCAAGCTACTCGAAGGACTCAGTAGACTCTGCGTAGGTCAGCAAACTGTAGGGCTTAATAGGCATCACATGAAAAGCACAACACAAGTTAACTGAATGCAAAATAGGACGCCTTGACCGGGAATTCAACTCTGCCCCATAATAGCTTGGTATCATATCTACAGCTAACTTCTGCAGCTGAACCGCACGCCACAATTTACCTCTAACTCACATGTCAACACAATTCACTAAGCACTAAATGTAGGAACATTTCTCCTCACTTCTGCATGGCTCTGTGAAAGTACAATGAACTGAAGTTTGCAAAAGAAAGATGTGTACCTCTTGTTCTTTAGACTTCATTATTTTTACAGATTTTTATTTATTATTTTTTTTTAGCTGTGTAAGATTCTTTTACTTCTAAGTAACTACTTAGTAAAGAAAAAAAACATCCTTTGCTTTCTAAAATCATACATTTCTAACCGTAATGCCATGTCACACTATATGGAAGCAACGCCTAGTAACATCAGTTCATGCAAATTACATGCAGGAAAAAAAAAAAAAAAAAGCATTAGCTTTTATTGTTGCTCAACCCCTTGCCTGCACTCCTCACAGCCTGACATTTGTTAATGATTTTTCTTGACTGAGTAGTTGTTCTCTTAGGCAGTCTCGGAAGAGTTTCAGCTTTGTCCTCCACTATGCCCACGCCACGCCTCTTGGAGGTGCTCAGATGAAAGTTGAAGGAGCTCTTCCAGGGGCAGAGAGGCTGATCCAGCTGGGCTGGACTCTGTAGCCTGACACTAGCTAAGGCAGGATTTATTTGTTTCAGAGACCCTTTTGGGAAGCAGCCACGCAGGTAGTTTGAAAGGTTTGGGAGACTTTTAGTTTCATTGCAATGACAAAAGTGTTTGTGGGGTTTTTATGACCTTGGTTTCTGATCATTGGTTGACACCTCAGATGTTCTTGGCGTCCACCTAAGCTGGCTACCTGAGTGGTGAGTCACAGCCTAGTTTCACCTGAGGGCCGGTTTAAAAAAAAAAAAAAAAAATCCCTTGTGTGTTTCTTTTTTTTTTTTTAATTTTCATTCTCAGATATCTCAGTGAAAAAGGAGTTCTCACTGAGTTATGCCAAAGAAAGCCACTGTAATCCTCCACAAGCTGAACAGTATGCCTTGTGGGTGTAAAAGAAGATTAGTACTCGCTATGAGGGACATGGAGACTGGAAAGAGGTTTATTTCCTAAAGACTTTTTGTATGGTTTTGGGTTTTTCCCTCTTGACACACTTGAAGTTAGTTCAAACCATTTGTGAGAGGTAAGTTTCCTTGAGACATCACATTTATGGCCCAGCTCCTAAGCAGTTAGTTTGCCTATTATTTCATAGTGAAATACTCCTATTTCACAATATATTAACTCATAGGGTTTGAAATGACCTGTTATTTGTCTTCAGCTGTATTTCAGCCAGTTCCTCTGAACAATTATGATCTGCAGCCAAAAAAAAGCACAAAAGTGTCCCCCTCAAAGAGTGGCAGCTAGTTTCGGTGACAAAGCTCTGAAACAAGATTCAGTGCATGGGCAAATCTGTCTTTGCCTTGCTGTAGGAAGTGTCTGTGACTTGGTAATCCGTTTGATTTGTGATCCTTAACTGAAATGAAACAGACCATGCAATCCACAAGCTGCTTTTTTTATTTCCTTGTCCTCTCAATTTTGTGTTGAGAGAACACGACTTTTCCACTAGAAGAGCTTGTGATGTGTGTCATGTGCTGCCCCGACAGATACATCTGTAAAAAATGTGTGTCTGATCTTCGTAACAACAGCTGATTACAATTTATTCCCTTATCATGAGGGATTTGTCAGCCTTTTGAATCCCTGGCCGACAGGAGTCCATGAATGATGAATCACAGTGCCTGTCCATGCCAGATTCAAAGACAGAGACGTTGACACATGCACTCGTTTTCTGAGAAAAGTAGATTTTTTTGGGACATGGAATCCCTATTACCTTGCTGCATCCTTCAGTCTTGTGATAGAAATGATCCAGCATCCTTTTGACATATGGTTCAGATTCAAAGTGCAGCACTGGTACTCCTGCCGCGTGTTTTGCTGCTCCAGGGTTGGAAAACCTTCTGTATGTGTGTTGTGGCTTTTGCTGGCTGCTCAGCCCTGTCCAGATGGACCCAAGCAGAAGGTATCTGCACTCGCCCTTGCATGGGGGTGCCACCCATGCTGGTATTTCTCCTCTTCTCCCCACTATTAGAAAAAAGAGGGCTTGATCTGTGATTAGATCTTAATTATCTTCATATTGCCTGTCCCGGTGAGGCTGGTCTTCAATTGGACAATGGTGTAGAGTACCCAACTGTCTAGATTGGGCAAGCCAACTGCTTCTCACAGCTGACTGCTTAGTTGTGTCCTAAATCCCCTGAGCATCTAGCAAAGGAGTAACTCACAGGGGTGGACTGGAGATGGCCAACTGGAGAAGGGTGTTTCAGCACATCATCATGCTGTGGTGCAGCTTCAAGCCCCTGGTCAGGTGGCAGGAGGCAAGGATGCCATTTGGCAGCTCCACTGCTCAGACAGCAACTGCGTCCAGCCTTGAGGTCACAGGGATACCTGCTTGCTGGGCTGCAGCTTGCTTGCATTGACGTCAGTTACTTATTCACATCAGCGCCAAGTGCTAACTTTGCCTTCCACGTATATGGGAGGCCTGATTTTGTTTTATAATCAGTGGCTTTCGTTACCCCACTTACAATTTTGTCCATATTAAATTACCGACTGTAACAAGTGTAAGCCATGCAGTTTTTTTCTATGCTGATCACGCAGTGGGCTCCTGGTCTCTAGCTGTTCCTCTCCACTGCAGTCAGGGCGTGGAAGATGAGCTAATGCAGCCATGGTCTCACATTGGCATAGTGTCAGGAGCACTCCCTTGTCCAGTGCTTCTGCTATGGTTATAATTGTGTGATACACACCCAAAACACAGAAAAACAATGCTGCAGGCATAGTCTCAAAATTGCACCTATTAAGGGTGAGACTGTCATGAAACTTAACAGGAAACTGAAGAGTACAACCACTTCCAGAAACAAAACCTGCCCCTTTTCTTGAAATGTCATCATTTTCAAAGCATGGAAAGAATGAGGATTAAACAGCAATGTCTCTTTAATGACACATCAAATGATCTTGAGCAACACCGAGAAGCTGCCTGCATGTTCGGGCATTTCTTTGAATGTTTGGTAAGACCAGTTTATAGGTCTTTCCAGGCATCTGCACAAACAAAGCTCCGTTAAATTGCATACCGAACTGAAGCCTCTATTTGGTGAGCAAAACAAGGAGAAATTAGAGGGATCAGAGAAGCTGTGATAGGTGGGGAGAAAGGGCAATAAAAGAAAGGATGAGGAGGTATTCCTTCCTCACTTTCTATTGCGTTGCTCCCTAAGTGCAAGTTCCTGTTGAAGGGTTGCAGGTTGCGTCACTGCCAACCCGTAAAAGGCTAAAGCTTAGGGACAGTCACAGTGCTGGCTGGGGATCGGGAGATTTCCTGCTGAAAGAGATTGGGGGGGACAAACCTGATCACAGAGTCTGATCTCAGACATATCACATCACGTCTTGCCTTTCCTTGAACTGCATTTTCCTTGAAATGATTCTCATCTGAACCTGAGCACATCAGCTGAAAAAACCCTTTCCTGTTTTGATGATGGCATTTCTAGAGATGAAGAATCTAGTACACAACATGAAATATTGTTTCTATTGGGTAATTCCCTTCACTATGAAACGTGTTTATTTTCTATAGCCCACTCATATCTGCCTTCAATTTTGAGACACTGAGTTGTGTTGTATCTTCATCAGATACGCTATCATCAAATTTGCATTTTCCAGGGATACATTTTTAGCCCACGGCTCTGCCTTTTTTTGTTAAGAAAGCCAGACTGACTTCTTGAACTTCTTCAAAGGAAACACCTGTTTCACTTTAAAAGTTCGGGATATTTTTTTCCTATCTGTAATTGCAGTTCTTCCATAAAGTCTTTCTTACTATGTTTATTTGCTGTACCAGAAGCGGTACCTACATGGTCCTGCCAAGGCTGGCTGTTCATGCCAGTGTGACAGTATCGCACTGTTCCCTGCTGAGGGATTAGCCGTGACCCGTACTTATGGTGGTCCATACACTACAAAAGGGTAGCTAGCACCCATCGTCATCTCTTCACTGCAGCTGGTCATGGGTAACATTCATATCAGGACCCATAAGCTCAGAAGTATTCTCCAAACCACCTACTCTTTAGATGTAGCCACCACACTTAGTGAACCTAGGGGAATCTAGGACACCGTTGTGCTTCATGCTGTACAGATGCTAACTGTGGCCAGGGATAAACCAAGGAGACAAGAGATGGCAGCATTGCTGGCCTGGCAGGTGGTGGTGTTGCTGCAGCAACCGGGTCATGACAGGAGCTGGACCTTTCCCCAGCTTTTTGGTGGACAGCACACTGGAGGAAAGCCTTATGGCGGGACGTGAATGAAGCAGAAAAGAAAATGTGTGAATGTTTATGGGGAGTTCATCTGTGCACACAAGAAGTGAGGTGTGGAAGAACGTGTGTCTTCAGGCTTTAGCGTTATGTGATAATGGGGGCAGGTATGGAGAGGCAACCACAGGCCAGGGTTGCACTCTCAAAGCAGAGTGAGAAAAAGGCTGGGCTAGAGACAGGCTGCAGAGGACTAAGAGATCTGACTTGACTCTTTGACAATAAGACATCTGACTTGAAGATACCAGTGGTCCTGAGGGATAAGAAGGCTAGTGCTTTTGAAACCTTAAGTACAGAGGTCGTGTCACCTTTCCAATATCATCCAAAGATGATATAGCTCTCTGGTCCAATGCCATACCATGAAATTAATCACAGCTATGTCTGCTAGAAAGAAACATCATCATTATCAAAGTTTTTGCCTATATTTTCCCCCCAAGCTTTACAGTTTTACACAGTTGTCTCAAAATGCTCAGAGCTTATGGTGTCCAACTCACCAGTTGGCTCCATACCAGTAACGTGTCCTCTCTGTTATCTTCTTGGATGACTATCAGTTCTCAGAAGCATCCCACAAGGCTGACTTTTCTGCATCAGACTTGTTTCCCTTCTCAGAAGGAAACAGAGAGAGTACTACAAGGTGGCAGCCACAGGCACTGTAAGCAGTCTGTTGCCTAACACTGGCTTTAAGGGTCTGGTGGTAGAAATGTTGGTGTTGGGTCATACCTGCTGCCACTTACCAGATATCTGTGTGGCACAATTTCAACGGGTCTGTTGCATTCTGGGGTCTTTTCTAAGCCTTATGTGGCCTGTGGGACTTGCCCCTGAGGCTGTTGTTTGGGGTAGTTCATCAGAGTTACCAAATGGAGCAGGCATGAATCCCCAACTAGAGATGCTAGGGAGACTAACCTTTTCATTTGTGGGCTCTCAGCAGGGTATGAAGGTCAAAGAAAAAGACCTGTTTCTCTTAGCATTCATCTTGAAAATCAAGTTTTTGGTTGAGAAAAGAGAAGGGCTTCAGAGGAGAGCCTGGAGAGGGACACATCTATGTTTCTAGATCAGCAGGAGCCGATTTCACGGGTTATGTCCATGCTGCTGTGCAGCAGTTGTTGTAGGGTGAACTCAGGGCAAAATCAACTGACCATCCACAGGATCTTCCTGAGGGACAAATGTGGGACAGCTGTGTGGCTCTTCCCCAGTGGAAAGCTGAGGTATCTCTGAGCTTTGAGCACTGCCTGAGGTGGACTCTTCTGTCATATCCAGAGGTCTGGCAGGGTCTGTGGCCCCCAGCTGCCCCATTGGCACCTGGTGGCAGTGACAGGCAGGATGCCCGGGAAGGCTGCCCAAAGGCAGCACTACCTGTTGCAAAGGCGGCTTAAAGAGAACCTGCACTCAGGTCACAAGGAGACTGCTTGCAGTAGACGATACAAAAACAATGGGGTTTGGAGCCTGGGGTGGCATATCCCACAGAGCACTTGTGGGGCTGCCACTGAACCTTCATCTTGTAATGGAGGTAGGGCTGCTTGGTGCTTGGGGCCAAATGTGAGCTGTGGATCAGCACGTCCCCAGCCCCTGGCTGCTGGGCGCTGCTGTCCCACAGCTCTGGCTGGTGCCCCGTTTGCTCCCCCTGTGCAGACACATGCCGTCGGCTCTGGAGGTCTCAGTGTAGTCCCTGGTGAGATGGTCGCTATGCCGGTCTTGGCTCCCAACATCTTCCAGAACATGGGGGAGTCAGTTTCACAAGTATTTCAGAGTAGTAGTTGTGTCTGGTTACAGTGCATTTCATTTCAGGAATGGGATATGTTTTCCAAGCTGATAAACTTTCAAAACCTGGAAAACACTTAAAATGATTGCAGTAGTCACTCTACCCTTGTCTTCGCACGCAAATCCAGATAATTTTCTTGTTGGAAATGCTTTGTGTATTGTGATTGGAGTCATGGATAATAATTGGATTTCTTTATGATTCCATCTGAAGTTTCAAACAGAATAACAACAATAATAATCACAAACCTGATTCACAAAGCTAAAAAGCAGATTTAGCGCGCTCCAGATCTAAGAAGAAAAACCAATTAAAATCCTCCTGCTAGTTATTTGTTGAGATTTTCTTGTGAATCGCTATTTCTTTTAAATAAGCAAACAATCAAAGAACAGACTACTTCCCTAAATTAGGTTTATCAGTGTTTGTTTGTCTTTCTCCATCGAAATTCAGGCCTTGTCCATACTTGGAGCCTGTAACAATGACTGGTACTGTATCATGAGAGATGAGAAAAATGAACACAGCTGAGGAATGGATATGCTGCCAGGACTTTCATGGGTTGAGCTACACTGGCTTGGTTTTATCTGTCTTTTCCATCAATATGAAAGACAATCTGCATTAGAACTGAAGACATGACGATGCAAGTAGGCTTTTTCCATAAATATGTCATCTTAAAATGTAAGGCTTTGTACATCACATGCACAAACACTCCATCTCTAGCAAGGGAGAGATCTAAAACACCTTATCCCAGTTTTCATGCACTCCTAATTAATTCAAATGAGAGGATGATAAAGATCTAATATTCTCTGTTTAAAACACTACAATTAAACCTGTGTTTTTGTTTTGATGTTTTTTCCCCTGTCCTCAAATACACAATTTTCTTCCGATTGGCTAAAACATTTCATTCATAAAGCATGTGATGTTCTGTTTTCAGTTCTCATTTTAGGCAAAACTGGGGAGGGACAGAAACATTGAAAGGAAAAAGTAGATCTTTTGGTAGAACATTTTGAAACATAAGACTTAGGTTTTGTCACCTAAATATTTTTTTTTCCAGCTGAAACAGTGATAAGTCTGGCACAAATCTGAATCATCTCAACTGGCTTGTTCGTGGATTTTTTGGCAGATGAAAATACTTAGCTGAGAAAGGCCTCCAGCTCACAAGGCATCTTCCCTGAAAGTGCTCATCAAGACTGGATATATTTAAAAATACCTAAACTTCAGACCCTGATACTATGGGTAAGAAGCAAGACAAAATAACCTTAAAACAATTAAAAAACTTCAAATGTTATAAGTAGCTTCTGCTTGTGACGCTGTTGAATGTTTTCCATATGCTGACCCACATGGTTACTCAAGAGCTCAGCACTTGTTCCTGACATGCAGGCCTGCCGGAGCCAAAATAGTAGGGACATTTACAATACAATGAGGTAACCTTGTCCCGCATTTTGTCAATGTATGTTGCAAGCTTCCTTGTTTTTTAATAGTAAAACAGTGATGTTTAGCGCACAACTAACGCTGCAACATTAAAACTCTTTCCTAGCAGTTCAGCTGGCATTTCGTAACTTGGTGGGGAACTCTGTGTTCACACAGTTATCACCCATGACTTAATCCGTGTGCAGCTTTCTGTTCCTCTATCTGTCCAAACACAGCTGACCAGCAGCACTCTTCTTCTTCTGCAATGGATGGAGGCTTCATGGCCGATTCTGAAAGCGAAGGGAGCCACCGCTTCCCCAGGGACAGGAGGACTGTCTGTCCATGGCCAAAACCTTGTGTGTCCCACAGAGACAGAACAGGGCCAAGTATCCACAAGGACACCTTACGTGCATCTTCACGCTGCCTCCGTGCTCCTATTCCAGGGCCAGGAGGAAAGCTGAAGCTATTTTAACTTTGGGCTTGTCTACATGGGAAAATGAATCAGAAGAGCAACAGTGCAATAGTCCCCTGTGCCTTCCCCTGGCTTGGTTTATCCCAATCCGGGAGCAGAGTTACTCCAGAATACAAAGAAACCCCACTTGACATTCAGGCCCTGTTTTACAAGAGCAGGGTTCTCCCCTGCACACTGCTCTGCACAGTCCTCGGAGAGCTCTGGGAGCACGGAGCAGCTGAAGGCAATGCGTCTCCCCTCTCCTCCCTCCCTGCCCCTGCGACAGCTTGCAGACGTGGGCAGGAGGGAGCTGCGGCGGGCGGGCAGAGACCTCGGAGCTGGGCAGGGAGAGGAGGGATGGATGTTGGGGAACGACAGTGTGCTCGGCGAATTTCCTGGATCGCTCTGCTGGAGCTGCTCTGATTAATAGCCAGGCCAAAGGGGCCTGCTAAGAAGCGTCTCTCGTATTTCTCTTACCGCCCACACATAGGAACAAGGAACAATAAGGATCTTGACCCACTTCCCACTCGCATTCCTGGCCCCTTCCACGTTGTCTGCAAGTGGGGAAAAAAAGTTGTGGGAAAAGAGAAGTCAAGCGGTGGCAGCCAGGGCAGGGAAAGTCTTTGCCGGGCTGTAGTGGCAAGGCAGAAGCTATGCTCCCGCTTTTCCCTGCCTTGTCTTGGTGTTTGCAGATCTCCGGCTGGCTGGCTGGAAGAGTCCAGGCTGGCCTGGTGACTTAAAACCAAAGCAAAACAAGGGCCTCTATGAGCAGTTTGAGAACTGGCTCTCTGCGTGGCCCTTTTATGCTGACTTTATTGCTAGACCTCTCCCACCTTGCAGACACCGCTCCTGACCAGGAGCCCCACAGCTGAAGCAGCACCTTGGTACCTGGCACAGCCCCCCGTCACCATGCTCGGTCTCAGGCCTTGGATTAGGGCAGGACCCTCTATAAGAAGCCTGGCTCAGCATTTCCAACCAGCTGAGGAGGTGCTGAGGCACAAATTGCAGACTCCCTGTCTCAGCATGGCAAACTTTCCTTATGCAGTTGAGTGAAGGCAATGTTAGAAGACATGTGGCCACTGTCAGCATCTGTTCTTGACCCTGGGATGTCAGAGCAAAGGATGAGTTGGGCCTTTATGAACAAAAGACTGAGACATACAATAACTGAGGCTGGCTGGGACCTCTGGTGGAACCCCCTGCTCAAAGCTGGACCAGCTTAGGGGTTACATTAGATGGATGAGGAGGCGAACCTGCTGATGGTAATGAAGCATTGCTATAGGCAGTTACACACTGTAGGCACTTTGTGACACCACAGGGTGAAAGAGCACATAAAACCAAAACTGGACAAACCTTAGAGGGTTTGGGTTGTGTGGGTGTCATAAATGGCTCCCACCAGCCCCCTGCAGCTCTGTTAGCGAGAAGTCAATCCCTGCAGTGAAGAAACTACAGAAATGCAGCTGCTGTGGCCAGTTCCTTCTCTGAGCCACATTGAAACTCTATTTCTGGAGAGCGCCTTACGGGAAGAGCTGGGAGAGCTTCCATCCAACACCACCTCTGCTGCTGCAGTGAAGACTTGCAAGAGCCGCACAATCTTGCTAAAATCTTATTTCAGCTGGATCCTCTGCAAATCTTTCTCAAGCAGAAGGAAATGCAGGGACAGTAATTGGCATGGAGCACCAGCTCGGCTGTGCTAATGACTGAGAATATTGTGGGAGATATTAAGGGGCTGCTGTTAAGGTACTACTAATAATTTTCAGAATCATTTCCATTCCTATTCTTCCCCTGATGGTCTGAAACTGCTGTGGGCCCTTTTAAAGCCATTCTGCCTGCTAATAGTTTATTGCTTTATTTGATAGGTTGCTAAGGGATAGCTAGGCAGCTCATGCATGTTTTTCCCCCCCTCCCTTCAAATAGTGAGAACATTTTAATATTTCTTGGAGAAAAATGGTTGTAATAAAATATGAACATCTTGGGCCCAATCACGCTGCAGTGGAAAGCTCTGCCCTGCAAGGCTGTTTTGCACTGGCTCTTCTGGTTGCTGCGCTCTGCAGAGAGCTGGCAGCACGATCAGTGCTCCAGCTTCTGATAAACACCTTCTTGCTTCAACTAGTGGAAAGGTTCACTCATTTATGAAGGGAAGATGGGACATATATGGACTGCTGTGGTCTCCACTGATGTTTTTTTTTGAATGAGTCATTACACATGGCTGACCTGGGTAAAGACACACAAATTGCCCAAGCTCTGGGGTTACCGCTGTGGTCTTCAAGGCTTGGTAAATAACAGGCAATGGCAACACCACCACTGAGAACAAGCCGTACTGACCCACTGGAGAAGTGTGGTGGTTGTGACTTAGCAGCAGGCTCCATGAAACCAAACAGCATTTCACTGAGTATGGGTAAGGTCTACACAAGGGTCTTCCAAGGGAAATCCCCTATTTCTGAGCTGCGTAAGCCTGAGGCAGGCAGAGAAATGGGGAGCACTGCACAGGGACCGGCCTCGCTGGCAGCTCCCACTGCTCCTCCCTAGCAGGAATCACCTTCCCTCGCAAAGCACAAGTCATGGGACAGGGATTCAACCACGGCACTGGGCTCTAGCTGGGGATTTCAGAGATTGCTTAAAAATGTGTAATGAGAAGTATTCATGTGTATGGAAGAGAGAAGGAGGGATCTGTGACTTTTGGAAGGCACTGCCTGTGGAAAAGATACATCCTGAGCCTTCGGATCCTGGCAAAGCCCCTTTAGGAGCAAGTGGAATTTTCCCTGCATAAGCAACAATGCCTATATTTGTTCAAAAGAAAAAAAATAAAAAGTTGGGAAGCCAGAAGACGTAGAGTCCTGATGAGGAAGAAAAGGAGCGTTGTGCCCAGGACTTTGGGGAAACTGTTCGAAACCAGTTCATCCTTACGCAGAAACTGTCCCCGCCGGCTCACCAGCGGCAGCGCCTGCTCGAGCTAGGGCTGGCTGCAGGGTGGGCAGCATGTGAGATGGGGACGCAGTCCTGACTTCAGCAAGAGAGATGGGTTCTTGGCATCTCCCAGGGGTTAGCACTATAGATGGGGAAAAAAACCGAACAAACAGGTCTGTTCAAAGGCATATAGGAGGAATTATATTTCTTTTGGAATAATTCCTCTTCCTCCGCGGGGCAAAAAGCACCCTGTAAGAGAACAAAAACTCCCTGAGAATGAGAGGAAGCTAAATGGAAGAATTGCATCTGCTAGATTGCTCTTTGCCTTCTGTCAGGTTAAAAAAAAAAAAAAAATTATTCAAGATTCATCAGGCCAAAGAGAGGCAGCGCAAGTGGAAACAGGTCTTTCTAGCCTAATAATCAGGCATCCAGCTGAAAGAGAGGTTGGAATTCTGGTCTCTGCACCCAAGACTGAGTTTTAACCTACAACCACTTAATGAAAAACACTTTCCTCCTGTTCTGCACTTCACTCAGAGGGCCATGGTGGGAGATGGGTGCTGGAAGCTCTCCTGCAGCAGAGCGATCCCACCCCAGACCTCGTTGCCCAGGCGAGTGAGTTGCACGTGAAGCGGGGCAGGATCCGTTGCTCCACCACTGTCCCCCTTGGCCACGCTTCAGGAGGGCAAGCCCAGACCTGTTTTTTTGGGAAAGGAAGGGTCTAACTGCCAGCTTTCAGGAGGGACTGGAGGTTTTAGCCTCTGTGTGTGGTGCCTTCAGTCCCACATGTGCGTACCTGAGATGGAGCTAGGAGAGCGGGGTTAGCTAGCCCTCATACACAGCAGTGGTGGTCTGGGAGGGTCTTCCAAACCTTGCTCAACTCAGCTTGCCCGCCTCCCTCTGGGCTTGCAGGCCAAGCACTGAAGGTTAAGTAATGCATAGACCAACCTATTTTCTTTTGTGGTTCTGTTCACAGTGAAAGAAAATAATGAACAAATAGTTTTAGTATATGCAGGTTTCAGTGGAATTGTGTCAGGACTTTTGCATTTGCATTCTTATTTTAGGTCATGATGCAGAAAATCAAGGCAAACATTTTGTATGAGAACTAGGGCCATTTTGCTAGCTATCTAGAGAGCATCTGGGAAAAAATATCGTCCAAAGAACATACCCTTTTTCATGTGCAGAGGTTTCATTATACTTGTTTTACTTGGTACTTATTATATTTTGTTAAGCTCATCATTTATGTCGCAAATACCAAGAGAGGTAGAGGCAGAAGGAAGAAAAATGGTGGGATCTGATGCTTCTTCCCCAAACCAGAGAATTATCTTAAACCTCTTCCGTTCATAAATGAGACATCACTTGAAAATCTCAATTTGCATAGAGCAAATTATGCTGTCACTGGCCAACTTATTTTATTTCTTTTTAATGACTTTCTGTGTTGTGTGGTTCCAAACTGCACATCACATGGCACACATTACAAATGAGATACTAGATATCTTTCTCAAAGATCGTGTACCCTGGGTTGATTTTTTCATTCTTTTTGCTTACAGGGATGCCTTTTATTCCCTCTTTAGCATTTTTAGCATCCACGTGTCTAGCATATGAAGCACTGCTGCAGTCACATGGCTGTGTGAACACACATGGTTCAACTAGTGCTCCACTTCACACTGAGAAACATGAGACAAAGGATAAACTGTAATGGCCGAGATCTGGCAATTCTTTGTCAAAATTTGGATCATCTTTGGGAAAGCATCAAAAAGTCTTTCTGCTAGTGCTGTGAACATGTAAATTGCTTTTAGTTCCTGCTTCCTTTTCTATTCTGGAAGGATTTTTTAGCAGGAATACAAAAAGTTCCAGCGTTTGGTTGACACTTAGAGAGTACTGTAGTTTCAGAGCCCTTTACTGAACCCTCTTGAGAGCCAGATGTTGTACAAGCTGCTCCTGGTCTTGTTCTTTGCCAAATGTGGTCCTGCATCACAAGAGTGCTGGCCTACAACCTACTTGTGGCGAGGGAAAGCCTAAAAGAGATTTGGCAGAACACCACCTTGGTGCTGCTAGTCATATGCACAAGGGTGAGTAAATGAGTTTTATACTAGAATAGCAGCAGACCTGTCAGAAAGGCTCAGTCATGAAGTGTTTTGCTTCGGGCCACCCAGATACCTGCGGAAGAGGTGGGAACTGAAAACAGAAGAAAGGCTGAATCCTGCAGCAGCCCTCTTGGTCTGTAGGGTAAGAACAGCCACCTTGGCTCTGACCAGATCCAGAAATCCTGGGCTAATGAGCGAACAGGTTTGCACATGATACTAAGTAGTTTGAGTAGCCAAATGCCACAGTTCTGGCAAGGAACTCCAAGAAGACGTCACAACACAGTGTGAGTGGACAAAAAGGTGGCAGATGAGCATCAGCGGAATTTAATGTAAGGTAATACACCTAAGGAAGAATGACCCAAGCAGGGTATATGTGATGCTAAACTCAGAACTTAGAGTTATCACTGACAGCTCTCTGAAATCATCAGCTCAATGTGCAGTGACTTCCAAAAAAGCAAAAAACCAGTAAGGTACCATGAGGAAGGGTACTGAGAAGACAGCTTTGTTTTGCTAATGAACAAAACCTTGGTTTACCCTTACTTCAGACCCTGGGCGAGGTATTGGTCTCCAGTGCTTGAGGACAAGTCAGTAGAGAGTGGCCAGGGGCCTTCCTTACAGGTTGGGCAAGGCAAGAAGTCCTTAAGTAAAAGAAATGATTAAATTATCCCCTCCAACAGGCAGCAACACCATGCGGGGGGTACTAGGGGATCACATGGGGAATGGACCAGCAGAGAGTGGCCAGGTGTACTTGATCCTCCTCCCACTGATGGAGATATAGTACTGGGATAAGTGATCCATCATCTGCCCCATTTCTTATGTTCCTACCCTCTACCTGGGGGTGGTCAGCAGCTAAGACCTAAAGGGAGTGTAAGAATGGGGTCCAGTGTACAGGTGTTTCCCAACAGAGCCTCCTGGACATTGAGTGCTTGTTGCTCACAGACTTCCCAACCCAGAGGTGGTGTTTTACTTAGGATGAGATTTTACTTTTTTTTTTTAAATTAAATTAAATTTAAAAAAAAAAAAAAAAGAGCAAAGGCGGCTTTGAAGTCAAACTTTGTTATTAGAGGTGACATGCCAACCATGGGTAGGTGCCAACTGCAAGACTTTATTTTGACTGCTGTCTCATGAGGAAAGCTGGCAGCTGGAAGAGCAGGGAGGCATGTCCTGAAGAAGGTGAATTTAGCCAGACTACTTTCAACAGCCTCTTTGATGCTGGGTGGCTGAGAAAACAGAGCAGTGTTTTCTGCATGCACTGTGACAAAATATCCTTTAATAATTGTCTTCTGGGTCACATTGGGTTACGGCTTGGACCATTGCATTGACCCAACCCAGTGCAGGATACCAGGTTTTGATTTTGGAAGATGTGTTAGCATGGGTTGCATGTATCAGGATGCTTTGCTGCTTCTGCTATCATCAAATTCCTTTTTCTGATGAAGGAGGAAAACAACTTCCCTTTAGTTTCTAGGTTGAAGCCAACACTGATCACGCACACATGAGGCAACTCAGCTTTTCATCTAAATGAAGAAACAGTTCTGTGTTCAGAGAAAACAGATTGAAAATGAAACTTCTACAGATTGAGAGGACGATCAGGGCTCTGCAGCCACAGCGTGACAGACACCCAGGGGAAAAAACCACATTTGTGACAAACCATGCATTATTTCCTGCAAAATAAGATATGTCCCCTTGTTAGGATCACATCTCAAAGACAGGTCATTTAAGTTGGTAAAATGTAGCACTACCTTACCCAAAGCCCAGGAAAGCTTGTTGGTTTTGTGTTTTTGGGTTTTTGTGTTGGTTTTTTTTTTGTTTTTTTT
>VXBL01003636.1:283952-294358 GCA_013400195.1 Aramus guarauna
GGTGATCTGTGACATGCTTAGAATAAACCTAAGAGATTTAGAATGCCAAATTTCTTAAAATACTTACTTAAGGAATTATTATTGACCCAGTGAGGAGCTGCAGTGAGATGAGAGTTCTCCACATACTGATCCTGGGTTTTCTCTTGGCTGTCTGGGGAGAGGGCAAAAAAAAAAAAATTAAAAAAAAAAGAAAATTTGGTTTTATTGTTTTAAAAATCTGACCTATGTACCACAAAATGCCTTTGACTCTCTTGAATATTTTAGAGTCATCATTCACATAAATTTTACTAATGCACTGCATTGCACTCTCACTCTTGAACAAAAAAAAAAAAACCCAAAATACCACACCAAAAAAACAACCAACTTCCAATAGGCTTGAAAACCGTCATACCAATTGAATTTTAACATAAAACTTGGAAACAATAATTGCAGTGTGCTTTAAGGTCCAAGTCCTTAATGTATGCAAACACTGAATGTTACACTACAAAGCCAACGGAACTCACAGGGCACTGTATGTAGGGTTTTAGGTGAACACTGATAGTACTGCTTAGATACCTTTAGGTGTCTTTGACTTCTTTACATTCATTCACTGAATTACCTCAAAACACTACATTAAAGGAACAAAATCAAAAATTTGTCATAAGTGAACAAGTTTTGTCCAACTCTTGGTTATGGGTTGTTTTTTTTTTTAAATGGGGTACTACAGTAGCCTTATCCTAATCTCATTTATTGCAGTGATGATTCCAAATAAAACCTGACTGCAATAGGTATTCAGACCGAACATGGAATGATTTCTGCAGTCTGCATCTGTGCTTCGCATACAAAGGATGCATTAATAGCTCTGATAATGCTTTTATTAACCAAGTTTTAAAGTTCATTCTGAGTTTTCGTATGTAATAAGAGCCCTTCATAGTGAAACAAGTGTTGAAAGAGTCCCATTTCTGTATCTCTTAGAAGAGCCTTAAAACAAAAGCTCTTCCCGGCTCTGTAACTACCTTTTATCATTTGTTCCAGGTGTTCCCACAGAATATCACCAACATAGTCAGGTGCCAGTTCCAGGAAGCGCTCCTTGCCCAGGTTGCACAAGTCTTGACCACTCATAAGAAACTGATGGAAGTTCACGTTTGCCAGGCTAAACTCATTGGTAGCCCATGAAAGCCACTGGCAAACTTGCTGTTCAGTCCACAGCCAGGGATCTGCAAGACAGAAAGTACCAGATATTTAGAGATAACTCCTGGCCTTTGTCAAATAATCTTCATTAAAAGGCGATGAATGAAAAAAAAAGAATGTGTTAACCCAAGTTACTTAGTTCTGAACAAATTCAGAATTAATTTATTCTTGTATTTAAAAGGAAAAAAGCAACCAACCAACCAAAAAAAAAGTCCTCTATTTTCCTTCTGCATTCACTTGTAATCAGAGATGTCCTCAGCTTACTTGATTCTCTCTTATGCTGCCAAAGCATGAGCTCTCCATGCACCCATTTTTAATACCAGCAAGTCTGGTCTTTCCAAGTCAAGCTGTGCCAGATTCACATAGGATCCATTCTTGTATTTCCTACTGACATCATTCTTTCTCTTTTGAAAGAGCCGCTATTCAGCGTCCTCCTTAGCATTAAAAAAAGGGCTTATAAATAGAAAACACTTACTATTTGGGATACCCAGCCGACACTGTTCCTTTGTGAAACCACTGAAAGTATCTTTCAAGGCCTGACTCATCACAGCCTTACTGCATGGGGTTAACAGAGGCAATTCACAGTTGTTCGACTCTAGAAGAAAGAAAAGGGGTGGAAGGGAAAAAGAAGATACATTAACCTTTAGGCCATTTAAAGGAGTGACAGGTTTTTGCTGTGCTATTTGAAAAATAAGAAAGGGATGCTAAAACCTAAGTATTTTAAAGCCAGAAACAAACAGTGTAGATCCATTTTCTGATATGTAAAGTCTTTGACTTAATATATCAACACTAAAATCTCTGTGCTACTGATCTGATGAAATTGCATCATGTTCAATTAAAGCTTTGTAGCTTTCCATGATATAGATCATCATTTACTCTTAGTAGTTACATAAAGTGCCTTTGTTGCAGGGAAATTTTACTCTCTTTTTTTTTTTTTTTTTTAAACAAAAATATGAGACTGCTTTTTCCTATTTTGTCACCTATAATTTGACCTCAGACTTCCTTGTAAGTCCAGACAGTTTTCATTTAGTTTGAGAGCTAAGTAACTGACCAAGTAGGGTTGTGAAGAACCAGCTTGCAGTATTTAGGACTGTTTCCCAATGCTTATATCAGACCTTCCCATGCATCTCTCAATCACCCAAATACACAGTGTTATAGATTATTCTATTGTCTGAACCAAGCAAGTGTGACTGGTAATAAGCAGGTATCCAGTGTCTAAATAATGCAACAAAATCCAAAGTCAGCACCACCCTAAACCAGTATATATTACTAATCTGATTAACTGATTTTTAGATTTGCAAGTACATTCCATTTTAAGGACAAATTTGGCTGTCACTCAGCCTTTCTTATTAGGCTATTTCCACCAGAAAATGCCTCATTTTACTCTGAAAGAAGAGCTTCTGAGTTGAAGAAAGGCAACCACACTGCCTAGATGTTTCAGATTAAGAAACGTTTCATTGATATTTCCTTTGTGATTGGTGTCATTAAGCTAGGGGTAATTTGAGGACAACTTAACCAACTTGCTACTGCATCCCTGAACATTTGAGAGACTGAGGACTCACACACAGGTTGCATTGGAAGGAGCTCCGCTACGTTTGAGGCATATAACGGTGGCAGGGTATATAAAGGTGATAAACTTGACAGACTTCAAGTCAGTTCATGAAGCTGTGTGGCTCTTCTCGTTTTCCTGGACTATCTACAGGCTCCACTTGACCCAGCAAGCGGAGCTCATTACCAGCTTCATGTTTTTACCACACCCATCCTCAATATCTGCTAGGACTTGCTTTGCTGACCAGCACGGGTGACTGATTAGAATCACAGTGGAACAAAGGACTGGTGGTTTTCAGAGGTTTGAGGCTTTTTTTTTTCCCCTTCCCTAAGGGGAGATAAAGGCTGCATCTGGTAAAACAGCTACATTTTGGATAAAACGCCCTGTTTTGTCAGGGATTTTAGGCAAGGATTTGTAGAGAACTTTTAGTAGGTACTGTCCTATATACACACACACACACCCCAGAAAAGGTATCTGTAAGCATCCCCACCCATGTTTTAAGGTAAGGAATAAAACAAACCGGGGGGGAAGGAAGTGAAACAGAACAAAGATTTTGTGTTCTGGGATTTCAGAGGGTCAGGAAAAGAGCTTGCAGAATACCTACAACTTCTCATCCATAATTATAAGTTTAAATATACATAATAAATTTGAGTGTTAATTAAAAAAAAAGATTTAAACTCTCTTAGCTCTGCTTTAATACCTACTAAGTCTTCTTCCACAGACTGCCAGTTTACTAGGCTATTGAATCCCAGTTCCCATTCCTTTTCAGCACAGAGAACAGCAACTGTCAGCAGAGCAACTCACATGGATACAATCAAGTATGGGCTAATAGTCTGTGCACTAAAATACTTCTTTTTAGGGGAACCCGCGTTGCGCTTGTAAGAGTATGTTCCTTAGTCCAGTCAGAAATAAAGTGAAGAGTTACCATAAGAAGTGGAATCAAATCCTGTTGGCACTTCTTGAAGCGTCTGATCTTCATTTAGTGAGAAAAAATATCCAGCAAAGAGAGAGTTTGAGCTATCAAAGGTGTCAAATGCTGGTTGACGCTGCAAAGCAACAGAATAAATAAAACACAACATAAGCATTTTGCTAGGGCACTGTCAACTTCATTGCTAGGAAGTGGCTGGGTTAGGTTTCCTAGATTTGGAGATCATGCACAACCACTACCTTGAATCAGCTAACTTGCGCCTTTGAAATATAAACACAATGATACCATAGCTTCTTGTACAGGAATACAAACCAAATAACATTCAGACCACAGCACTAGGTGGGTGGCATGTTCTGCAGGTTACAGTAAAGCCGACTAAGGATATTCTTAGTTTTCCTGTAATTGAGGCTTTTAACAA
The DNA here is from genome assembly GCA_013400195.1 of Aramus guarauna. Classification (NCBI taxonomy): domain Eukaryota; kingdom Metazoa; phylum Chordata; class Aves; order Gruiformes; family Aramidae; genus Aramus; species Aramus guarauna. The sequence goes on from VXBL01003636.1 coordinate 288,018, forward strand.
TAGAGAGTGCATGTCTGTGTATAGATATATATTTTTTTTATTTCCAGATATATTTAAAAGAAATTCTTATTTCATTAACCTTTTAAATTGACAATCCATTTGATGAGTACTTGATGGCAGAGGCAGGACCAGTAAATTACGAAAAAACAACTGCCAGTGCAAGACCTACAGTAGATTTATGCAGCTTTGGTTTTGTTTTTCAGGAAAAATTTAATCTGAACCACATCACTTGAAGCTATAGTGCCAGCTTTACAGGACTTGAGGAAAGATGTTAGTCCTTTGCTGTGACTTTTATATTTCCAAGTTACTGGATTTGCCAGCCACTATATTTTGCAGTCTTTCTAGTACTCAGATGCTCAGTGAAACACTGCTAGTTTCATTATACAGAAAGGGATAAACAGGACTAACAAAACTGTTCCATATAAAAGTGGATTCTACTGATATATTGGCAACACTCGATAAATATTGATACATTCTGAAAATCTAACTTCTTTCAAACTTGACTTCTGTCAATGTGTATGCTAGAAACACAGAGTACTATTACTAGATTTGCCCCCAGCCACATTAGTCTTTGGCGGGGGGGATGCAGAGGGAACATTAACAGAGAAGGAAATAACTTTAAAAATAACTTATGCAACTTGTCTGTTAGTCACAAGGAAACAGCATCTGTAATATCTAGAGGCACGGATGGATAAAAGTTGCCACCGAGATATTTAAAAGCACCCGAGGATAGAACATTGTTCTGGAGAGCTGCAGCATGTTCACGGCAGCTACTGCAGTTCAGGGAGCTGGAGACAAAGGCAACTTGCAAATGCTTATTTCTTTCAGGCACCCACTGGTCTGCCAGCTTATGCCAAGGTAGAGGATTTAGCTGAGGACAAGGCAAAGATTTTTCAGGGCAGTATTCATGTGTGATGCAAAAGCAACCTGAACTAGGTTTCTGGAATAGCAAATAAGTATTTATGTTTTCTCACATTCCCTCACTTGCCTTTTTATGTCAGCACAAAGTTTCAAGTAGCTTGGAGTCTTTTTGCACCAGGTGCCTTTTATGTGCTGTCATCCCCCTCCCCAATCTCCCTAAATTATAGGGATTCCTAGTTTCTTTCTAGGGTTAATAATTTCTTTTTTTATATTTTATAACAAACTGCAATGCACCCTAGTACGTACATTATGAAAGCATACATTCCACAGAAGAAAAAGCTGGTAAAATAAACAATATCATGCCTCTAGGGGTTAACTGGGTTCAGAAATCTCCACTGAGCACTGACCAGCAGACAAATTGTATACGCTTGGTTCAGGTACCCATCACAACACGAGGGAAGAGTCAAAGCGAACCCATGGAAAGGCTCATTTCCGAATGAAACAAGTTAATAACAATTGTCAAATATGCTAGTAAAAGATTCTTTATACATTGCTAGATAAAAGCACTGACTCATCGCTAGTACCTAAAAGAAAGGGCAAGTTCTTTCAACACACAATCTGGAAACTCCTGTGTTTTGTGTAAATAGCTGACCCTTATCCTGAGTCACTGGAAAAAATGTTGTGGCATGTGAATGAGTAAAATCCATACTGTGCTAGTTTCAGATTTCAAAAAGGAGAAAATTAATGTTTAAGCAGGTTCTTCATTTGATAGTAGTAAAAGAGGGAAAAACCCAGTGTAGAATAAATTCTGCTTGCCCCATCAGTTATGCAATGATTTTACTTGGCTTTTCAACATATGTAAGAGTAATTATCACAGAACAAAATAAAGAGAAATGTGAACAGCTACAAAATAGTAGAATACAGGTCTCTATTTTGACTTAATTAGATATCAGCTGAATAACCGCTTAGAACAACCACTGTGCTACAGAGCACACAGCTGTTAAGTTGGGGGATCTCTTCTGGATTTTGTTGTTGCTGTGGGCAGGAGAAACAGCTAAGAGGGGACATGAAACATCAGAGAATTTAGCATACCAGAGTCTCACTGACTGATTCTTCAAGACACGGACATTTCTCAAAGTTATTGAGAGCAGAAAGTGTCTTCCTAACCTTTATTTGGTTTACATTAATCGATGCTGTGTAAAAAATTAATATTGGGATTAAAAAGCAAGTTGCATGAATGGGGCGGAGGGAAGCCCTTAAAGACCAAGTCTTTACAGTCTGCTTCTTGTTTGTCCTTTATTTCTAAGTTCCTTTCAAAACAAGGTAACAGACACAATCTATCTAAAGATAAAATATATTTAATAATTACCTTTGATTTCTTACAACGTATTAGACTTTCATTTCACAGTTTCATGTGGTAAGTGAATAACCTAATAACCCACCTTTTTTCATACAATGCTCCTGAATGAATCAGACCTAACCTGTATTATCAGAAGAGCCCCCTGCCAGTCTCATCAAGTTAAACATATAAACACCACCCCTACTACCAATTCTGTAACCTTTATTTAGGCAAAAGCTCCACCAACTCCAATGAATTTGAGCTCAGTTCTGGTCTACCTTTTATTTTCAAATTCTTGGGATTTGGGGGATGGAAAGAGGGGAGCCTCCTTGGGGGAGAGGTTTGGGGGTGCAAGATTTACATCTTCATATTCCAGTTCTGATTTTCACATGTCTACTGAACTCAGTGGGAATACTCCAGAAGATTATTAGCAAGCAATTAAAATCTGAATGTCTCTGTTCACCTTGGCATGGTTATACAATTCCTATGTTAGCATTAATAAGAACACAACAAATGCATTAGCTAGGAGATGCCCCAGATGGGTTTTGAAGGCGACAGCTCAAGAGTACTCACCTTGAGCATTCCTCTGTACATGTTAGACACCGGAGCTACTTGATCCATGTTCCTGATCCCAAAATCACTCATCTGAAAAAGGAGAGGGGTCACATGAGAAATGTTGCTACCGAGGAAGCAAGCACAGTAACAGATGTACCTCACCGCTTCAGTACAGCCTACAGAACACCTCTCTGAGATAGGGGGAAAGCATGCCTTCTTGTTGCTCACATCCCATCCACACAGGGCACAATTCCCATCTTGTTTAAGCAGCTTTTTAACTGGAAGACCTTCTGCGAGCATCACTGGTGTTAAAGTTTTATGAAATGAGTGAACAGGAGCACGATTAGCATCTAAAACCTGATATGAGGGCTTTTAGTACCTTATTCTGTCAGTCAAAAGCCTACAGAAGTCCTTTGGCCACCCAGTATGTATCACTTTGAGTTACTGCCCAGATTTCACCCATTATCTTCAACATTCAGGTTTGTGTTACTTTCACTTACTATATTCCTGCTTGTGTGCCATGATTCACTGTGGATTTTGGCTTTCAAAGGAAGGAAGAGAAGTGAGAGAGTGCTCACCGTGATACACCTTCATGAACTAACATTCACCCCTTTCACACTTTTATGAATAATTACTGAAGCCAATACCCAGTATTAGCAAGCTGCTGCCTCTACTAGGCAAAGCATCTCCAAAACATGTTGTCTTGCACATTTTGTAAACACGGGACAAGCATTTTTATAAAACTTTAGAGGGCCTAAGTTTTAACTGAAAAGGATTTATGCAGTAAAGTATTGTTTTAAAAAAGTTGATAATGGGACCACCATCAATATGTTTATGCTATTGAAGTCCAAGCTATATCATATTGCCTGTATTACCAGGAATGGGGCTGTGTGTGGCATGTACAACTTGTTCTCCTATATATAACTTAAGGAAAAAGAGTGATAAGATTCATATCCTTTTACTGACCTATGAGAGAGATCAAACATAAGGAATAAAGCCAGTTTTATATCCATTGTTCAGGTTTATCGTGATGCTGTAATTCAGGTGTCGGTGAACAATACCTTATCAGACTACACTGGGGCAAGCTGCCTCTCAACAATTTTCCTTCTCCTTTTTCACAGCATTGGGCTAAAAACTCTTGCTCCACAGAAACTGTCTGAAAACATGCATTTGTATTCAGTCACGTAAGACACTATTAATATTTCCACAAAACTGTGATAACTTGTTACAAGTGAGTTCTCTTGTTAGCCATGTTAAAACAAGGAGAAATCAAAATACAATCTTAAACTCAGAAAAAGATGGCAAATAAGAGCTTAATAAAATGAGCTTAGCCTGTTAAAATCACAACACATACAAAAACCGTCCATAAGCAAAGAAGAAAAATATCCAACAGCCAAAGACAAGAGACTCTTTCATCCTCTTATATAGCCCATCACTTAAAAATCCCAAGCCCTTAAACTGAAAGGCCCATTTCAACTTCACTCTTATTAGATGTATGGGGTTTATCATTAAACTAAACTAAATCAACTGAGTATGAAAAGAATAGTCGACTTACACTTCATTGATGTTACCCAAAAGTGCAATCTACTGAATGATGGTTTCTACCTCAAATAGCATGTACAAATATTTGATCTCAATTACACATCTCATTGAGCAACAAAGAATTTTACACAGCATGAGCCTCACTCAGCAAGCATCCTAATCTTTTCATTAAACTTGCCACAGTTTAAACAACTGTTTATCCTTGCATTCAGCTAGGCTTTTAAAAAAGTATATGGCTATTCCGAACAGCCTTTGTTTTGCCTTTGAAATCTGCTCTGATGTCTAGGAATAACTAGCTGTAAGCCTTATCAATCAGAAAAAAATTGTGACAACATTCTACATGTTTTCAGTAAGCTTAGATCTGATCGCCAATTAGGACTACAAAGAAGATTTCTGACACTTTCAGGTGCAATCCTGGCCTCTACACAAAGCCTGTTAGGAACTTCCCCATTGACTAAAAGGACTGGGATTGTCTCCTTCCTGGTACATTTTGTTCGTTTCTTTAGAAACGTTTAGGGTCTTAAGACAAAAGGTTTATATGAAGTCTTCATTACATAGCATTGCTCATTAACCCAAGTGACTGTTTCTCTATGCGAGGCTGCTCGTTTGTTCTGTGGCCTTGCCTGTGCACTACACAGCTTATGAAAAACCAGACATCAGAACTCCTAACACATGAAAATCTTTAGCATGTTTTGTAACAGTCCGGTTTTCCTCCAACCAAATCTCCCAAGTTGTTACGAATTTCTACAGTCTTTGCTCGTCATCCATCAGCTTTCTCCCCATCTGCAGTACACGTTTCCACCCCTGACATCCGAAACCCGTACAGAGGTACCACAAGACAAGCGGAGCTGAAGAGGCAATATCTCATGACACAAAGGGTTAAAGCTTGCCTTCTGCTGGACGTAGAAAGCTGCTGTTTAAGTTCAGACAAGACACTACAGCTCAGCACTGTGTGACTGGGCCTCACTTCCAACTCCTCCACTAATGCTGATGACTGCTACTTGCCAGCTATAATTGGTTTAACTGGCAGGACACCTTCTTCAACACCCCCGCATAGCTGAGTGGGTGAACCAGAACAGGGTCAACAGGATCAGGCACTTATTAACTAATACTCCTGAATTCTGATCAACTTCTTTTCAGCAATAGCCAGGTGCTTGCCCACAGCTGGATTCAGCGGGGAATCATCCACATGGAGAACTAAACCATGCTAGTGTCCGCAACATCTCGACTGATTTTTGTTGGGTTTTAGTTTTCGGCTTTTTTTCTTTTTAGGTGGAGGAGGGGGTAGGGGGAAGGGAGTATCTGTTTGTTGTTTTGCTTTTAAATAGAAAATTTTTCGGACCAAAAAAATTTCGTACCAATAGGTTAAGAGACACCCGCCTGCCTGGGGAGCGCTGATCCCCCGGGCGGCTGCTGGGCTCCCCGAGTACCGATGAGAGAGATAACCGAGAGCTGCTGTGACTTTTCGCACATATGACACACTCGCCCACATGAAAGTTACAAGGGGAGATCATACAGCCCGGCATTTTTTAAGTCCCTTTAAAGTACTAACCAAATCCAGAGTGCGCGCTGCCCATTAACCCCTTCCTCCCGGGCGCCTCCACAAAGCATCCATCCCCGGCCACCGCCGCTTCCAACGCGTCCCTCCCGCCCCCGGGCTTAGCCCCGCGGGTCCCCTCCCGGGCGGGCACCGGGCACCGCCGCCCCCCCTTCCCCCGCGGGGTCTGCCCGCTCCCCGGCCCCGGCTCCCGCCATCGCCCCCGGGGGAGGTCTCTCAGGGGGCCCGGCCGCGCCTCCGCCCGCCGGGGTCCATGCCCGGCTTCCCCGGGCGGCCGCCGAGACCCCGGGCTGCGGAGCGGGTCGGTGCGTGCCGGAGAGCCGCCCCCCTCCCCGCGGCCGCCCCCGTCTCACCTGGCCCCCGAGCCCGGCGCTCGCCTGCTCCTCTGCGTCCCCCCCCCGGCGGCGGCGGCACCGGGGCCACACACAGAGTCCAAAAAAAAAAAAAAAAAAAAAAAAAAAAAAAAAAAAAAAAAAAAAAAAAAAA
>VXBL01003636.1:305307-336231 GCA_013400195.1 Aramus guarauna
TGTTTTGTTTTGTTTGGTTTGGTTTTTTAAAATGTGCCAGGTCTGTAACTAATGTGGGAACCTCAAGCCAGAAGTCCCAGTGGGAAGAGTGGCAGAGTACCTTTCCACACTCTTCTCCCTGCTGTGGCAGTCTTCTGGATTTCAGTGCTCCCTACCTAAATCTTACCAGTTTCCCATGTTTCCGGTATTTCAGTATAGATAGCATGTCATATACGTTCATTATGGAGAGTACTCTCCATACCCAGTAGTGGTGGGATAGAAGATAAACTAAGTTTTCTGATATTTGGGATAATAATCATGCAGGTGATGATCTTAAGTGATTTAAGTATGTGTGCTTAGCAGTGTGGAACTTGGGACTAGCACATCTTTTGTCTTTGGGTTTAAAAAAAAATAATTCCCAGTTATCTTTCTGACATCTTTTATAAATAGTAAATTCAAGAACAAACTTTGTAAAACTCTTAACCCTAATCTTCCTTATAAGCTGCAAAGGTCAAATTACCAATTATGGTCTGTGTTTGTTTCATCCTCTGGGTCTCAATTTTCATGCTTGCTTTTGCTCCCAGGGACTCTGTGAGGCTCTTAGTTAGGTCAGGTTTTATAGAAGCAGAGCAATCCATTCCTTTTCCAAAGACCTACTATCTAGTTTAAAGAAGGCAGTAGAGTTCAAGAACAGCTTGCATTTCGTAATGCGTAAGTGGCAGTTTTCGAGCCAAGGTTTGCAGAAGTGAATTAATTTGTACAGGATACCAACTTGCTCACTAACTCCATTATTTAAGACATGTTTTCTGTGCCCTCCAGAAGAAACCCAGTGGGTAACCAGTTGCTTTGAATTTTTCAGGTGGAAGAAGCAGCGAAGTCATTCCGATCTGGAGTGCAGTGGCGGCTGTGGGACCAGGTGAGAAGGTTCAAAAGCAGGCATGTAGGAAGGACTGAGTCTCATGAATCACGTCTCTGGTAAGGGCTAGAAGCCTGCTGTTAATGTTATGTAAAGCCTTGGAGGAAAAGGTGCTGAAGTGACAAACCACGAGGATTACTTTAGCGGCAGCATTTTCAGTACAGCTTGTGTGGGGAAGGGTTGAAGATGGAAGAGATAGAGAAAAGATTGCAACAGCTCAAAGAGAAGAGAAATGCCCATTCAAAGAATTGCGTCTCCTATTGCTTCTCTGTGGGATACTGGTTTAAAGCCTAGCAATAGTTAAATGAAGCCTGTTTTCCTCTGTCTCTCCCTGGTGGATTCCTCATTAGTTCAAGCTTCACAAGCGTTCTCTTTCAGTGAGGACACTGACAAGGTCCCTCTCCTCTACCCAGCCGCTCATTGTCAGTAGGGGCAGGAACGTAATATATCTGAGACCGCCTGTCTTCTGTCAAATGTGGCTGCAGTTGGCTAAGGGGTCAAAATTTATTAAAGGAAAACAGACAGTCACCTCAAACATATCGTGATCACATATTTCCTTATAACAGTTCAATGCACCTTAATGAGTTAGGTACTGTATGTTTCACTTTTAGATATAGCATTTTTAACTTCACTCTTTCAAGCTAAAAACATACCAGAAATGGCTTTTGGTGAACCAATAATTAAGAGAAGAGCTTTGGGAAATGTTGCTAATACATGGTACTGTTGGGTAATATTTTGGTTCCCTTATTGGGGCAACATACTGCTTCAGCCCCAGTAACGACTTCTCTGAGAGATGGTGGTACTTCTGAAGAGCTGGTACTTGAATAGACAGTCTGAATATTTGATAGCATTCTCCGAGGTGTTTGGATGAACTGGACATTTAAAAACAAAATCAATAGGCATGCATCTCTAGGGAATAGTAAACAAAGTTGGAGTCATTTCTAATTATTGGGATACAGCTCTGTCATCAGCTCCTTCTCTAGATACTATTATTTATAGAAATAATTATTATGTAGCATTTAAATTTGGGATGCACACGGTTCTTTAATTGGGGGCTGAACTTGTATTTGGTGATCTGGATTCCTGTCCTTACTCATCTGTCTATCATTTATAAAGATTATATATCTGGAACGTGACCTGTACATAATTACAATTAATTAAGTCACCAGCAGTATGCTGAAAAACTTGCATTTAAATCAGGGGTTGAATAATTAAAGCAATTACTTAGAACTGACTAGTTGTAATACGGCTTCTTGAAAATATGGAATAATTGCTAATCTTCTAGGCAGAGATGGACAGAACATCAGCCTGGTATTTAATTTTGTAAATATGAATTAGTTGAGGCGGTGTAAGTATGAAATCCATTTTTTTTTCTTTTAATTTTCAGAGGTCATATGAACTGGTAAATGATATGCAACCCAACAGATTGTTTCAGGGCATGGTAAATTTAAGATGTCCACATGAATCCTCAAGCTATTAAAACATTTCCCTCTCTTGGCTTTCATAATTTTTATTTATAATCCTTAATTTGTGTGGTTGGGACAGTGCCACTCAGAGAATAACAGTCCTTCTTCCGCACCCTGCTCTTCCGCGCGCTGGTGCCGGTGCTTGTCCGTACAGCTGCATACAAGCTGCAGCGTGGCAGGCTGCCCGTGGGCTCCATGCCTCCCTTAGCAAGCTCCCTGTTGATTATTTATTTCAGGAAGGCGTGAGGGAATCTACCACCCACGCTCGGCAAACTCACCTCCCTGTCACCGCGCGCTCGTTCGCAGGCTGCGGCTGGAGCAAGCATGCCACGTGTGGGAGAAATCAAGAGGAGAAGATCAGCTAGTGTGGAGAAACCAGTCTCAGCCTCCCCTCCCTCCTCCCCAATTTCATCCGGGGCTGACGAGGGGGCTCGTGCAGCCCCAGCCCAGCCTGCCGGCACTTTGCTTCCAGGTAGATGGCGTAGATAGGGCAGCCCTCCAGCCTGATGTGAGCACCCTGCCTCTACCTGGGGAAAGGCGGGTGACTCAGGGCGAGATGTAAATGGGAAGATGTCCAAGCCAGCCAGCCCCGGAGGAGGAGGAGAGCCTGTCTCCAGCCTCGCGGGGCAGCGGCTGGGTGTCTTACTCAACGCTGTCATCAGGTGGTGATGGGTGATACTATCTTCCTCTTTCCCAATTTGGTTGCTGAAAAAACGTGTCATGATACCAACAAGTATCCATCGGGCACCTTCCAGAGAAAGGGCTGGGGACTTCCGAGGGCTGTGGTGGCACCAGCCCATCCTCTTGCAGTCCCAGCCCAGGGACGGAGGGGGTCTCTGCGGGCTGGGGTTTCGGGGATGAGCTGAAGGTCATCACTGAGGATGGGTAGCTGTAGTATGCTTGCCCCAGCACATTCTGCCTAATGTCTTCTGTGCTTCTAGGTTTTCATTTCTCTCTGTAGCTGAGCAGATGGGTTGTAACTTGGACTGGAGAATTTTTGTGTGTATGGTCAGGCATAGAGGGTAGGATCTGCAACAGCCATGCTGTGTGGAAGGTGAGCTCACTGTAAAACAGTCTTGATTTCACACAGATTTTTGTTTTCTTTTTGAAAACCTGCTGTGTTTGTGGAACTGGAGACAATTATACAAGATAGGTTGGTTCGAATTATTTAATTGAAAGTTCAGTTAAATAATTTATTGTAAGAGCTTAGCTTTTGTGCTCGTACCCCAAGTAAGCTAAGAGGATTTTGGCAACTTTTGGTCTCAGGAGCACACATGCATTTTCCAGAACTTGGATAATTGCTTTCTACGTTTTCCCCATGTCTGTTTACACACCCCCACCCCCACCCCCAAATCCCATTTGAATGAAGCACTCTAAGACTGTGACTCGTGTGGAAGTTTTGCATGCTTAACGTTGGGCATATGCACAAAGCAGCGTTGGTGGGACTTTAACAGGATACCTAACCCATCTTCCTGCCCCAGAGCTTTGCTGAAGTAGGCTTTCTGCTTTTAAAGCAAACAGAACAATTCATTGTCCTGTATGTGGAAGATGGCTCCGAACCAGTTTGGAGATATTTTTAGAAGCTGATAAAGTGACGCTTCATAAAACACCAATCGGGCAGCTCAAAAGAGGAAGTAAGAGTGGAAGAGACTTTGGGAAAACATTACAGTCTTTTTAATGATGAGTCCTTTTGATATTGTCAGCCTATACCTTAAGCAATGGGAATAATTGTTTAACTTCCTTCCTATTTGATGTGGTCATTTTATAGCTTACAGAAACGGCTTTTGCTGGTAACACATACCATTTACGGCCACGGCTGTGACACGCACGGGGCCGGCCCAAGGGGAGGGCGTTTCAGCCGCAGAGCTGCCCTGGCAGCACGCAGAAGCATCCTTCCCGCAGTGGGCAGCAGGATGCCTCCCTGCCCGCCGCCCGCCACGGGCAGCTCCCCCCCATCTCCTCCTCCTCCTGGCCATGCTCCCCACAAAGTGGCCACCCGGTTCCCCTCCTGCATGTGCGCGGGAGGGCGATGGCAGGGTTCCCCTCGCTATGATAGCTGGCCAGGCTTTGCCCGGCTCCACGCAGAAGCAGGGGCTGCAGGAAGGCAGGGAGAGGGGATGGTCTCTCACCTCCGCTTTTACGGGGCCGTGCATCTCCGAAACCTTTCTCCTTGCACTGTCGCGCAGCGTTTCTTGAAAAGCACTGCTCGCTTGTGCCTCTCTGCTGCTCTCTTGTTATTTTTAAGGAAAAGTTGGCACTCATTAGTACTTATTACCATAGCAAAGACCCACTGGGCTCAACTTTCTCCACCATTAGAAGCAGGACCTGGGCAGCTATGCCCACGCTTGGCGGGACCGCAGATCCCTCTGGGCTGTAAGCCACATTGTTTTCCACGGGAAGTCCACCTCATGGAGTCCACAGAAATTTTAACGTTCTGGGGCTGAAATGTGCCCATATATGGTATCGGCACATAATAGCCGTGTGCTGAGCCAGGGAGGGAGGCCGAGCCCTCTGCTCCTCTGCTAGCTGCCATGCGAGTGGGAGGTTCTCTTTGGGATGGGGCAGGGGGTTGCAGGTGCACCGCAGAGCTTGCGAGCAAGGCTGGGAGAGGACCACCTTTCTCAAAATGAAAGAAAAGGAGGAAGTGAGTCTAAGTTTGCAGAGATAAATCATTTCAGTGCAAATGGGAATAAGGTCTGAGAGGGTGCAGGGGTACTCAAATGTACAGGTCTAAAATTAAAGCAAGATTCCATCATTTTTTGCATTGTACACTCAAGACAGCTGAGTTGGCCTGTTCTCACTGAATTTACCCAGTCCACATCAGTTGAAGGTTTGGCCCTATGGATGAAGCCTATATGTATTGCTCATTTTTTTTTCTCCATTTTAATAGTTCTGATGGCCTACGGCAGGACATGCTCAGCTCTCCAGATAAAGTTATCTTAGGTCACTGTTATCTCAGGGTTTTTTTCATATTATTTACAGTCATAAAGAAAGGAAAAATTTAATATTCTTTCCATTGAAACTCTTGCATCTTCATGAGTTAAACCTGCTGAGAAGACCAGCTGTCCACAGTATGCTCCCTGTTCAGTATGACAGCTGGCAGGTCATCACAGGGAGAGACTGCGATGCTCAGTAGACTTCCAGCATGCCATGGAGGTGGTCCTTAGCACGTGGATTTCTCCATTACAGTGTGGAAAGAAGCTCAGATAAAACAGGCAGTTAGGTTTCCCTTGCCACTGACCCCAGAAAGGGTGCTCTGAGGTTCTGACTCCATGTGGTGGGAGATGATGTGGACTGCTCAGTGAAGGAGATTCACATTCATCCCCAGACCTCCATGGAACCTCCGCAGAAAGGATAATACTAAAAGGATGATATTCCTGTGTATGCAGCTTTCCCAGAGAGGTAATTCAGCTCCTGGAAGAAAGCTAGGTAACAGTGGCCTGCAAGGAGGGTCTGAGAAGTTGCCTAAATACAGATTCCCTTGTCCATACATTGTCTCCTGAGAAAACAGGGCTATTCTGGGATGGCAAAAGCAATGGCACAGATATGGCATGTGTGCTTAGCACTGCAAAGATTCCCTGTATGGCAGAAGAATTTCCTGGTAGCAAAGCAGTCAGCTTTATGGACTCTTTATGTTCTTCAAGAAATACCAAGGGGCTGCAGCAGTGGCAGAAGATGGACTCTTTGTCTTAATCTGAAGGAATCATCCTCAAGCTATGAAGGGCTCACCACTCCAGCAGAGGAATGTGTCTGCTTCAATGCCCCTTCATTATTAACAGTACAGCTCTGGAGATGACAGGCCAACGTAGACTGGGAATGATACGTAATGGAGAAAATGACCCATTTTGAGAGACACTCACATTTCTTGCAGCTTTCTCTTTTCCCAGTGACGCAGTAAAGGACATCTGCCACGGGAAAACTGTAACCCCTGGGGAATTCCTCCACATGCCAATAAACTCCAGCCTGACCATTCACATCTCTTATTTGTAAACATTCTTAGCGTATCTCTTCTTCGGGATACGTACAAGCTGTACTTACTGCTGGCTGATTCAGTTCATCATACTTTTTGTGGTGTTTCTCTTGTTTTGATTGTCATTAAATAACTATCAATGAGACTTTTTTTTTTGCTATGATAGCTGGTGAATATTGTGTTGGGAGAAAATAAAATTTTAAGTGGGAATTTTCTAATCAAAGTCACCGTTCTTTGTTGTTTCTGGAAGAAGACAACGCACAAATGAAAAAGGACAGGTTGATGGATGAGTCAGTGTAAGTAGTATCTGATGCTTTTGAAAGAAAGACTTCTTATATAAACACGTGATGAAATTTACTACACATACTCATGATAAATGAATTTGCTAAAGACTATTTAAGTCTGAGCAATCTTTGGAGATCCTCTTATAGTGCTATAGTATTAGTAGAACATATCTTTCAGATCTTCCATATGAGCTGAGACAGAGGTTTTAGTATGGTTTTGTGTTTTTTTTTCTTTTTCCAAAATGGAAACAATTTTAAAACTGTGCGTAAGCGTTCATTCATGCTTAGCTATGTGTAACTGGATTTAGAACAGTAATCCTGGCAGTGTTTTTTCTTTCCCTCTAAAATGCATATTTTCCATTAAGTGGTGTAGCTAATGAATGTTGCTACTTGTATGAAGCCTTTTTTCCAGGTTACTAGTGAATCACTTCAGGCTGTGACCTTATCTGATCTTGCATGCTCAACAGGGTTGGGACTAATCAATAATTGGTGAGATTTCATCACAGAGACCGTGGGTGCTGCAGGAAGCAGTTTGGTGATTAAGTAGTTGACACTCTTTCTCTCAACCATTAAGGAAACTCTGTCCCATCAAATCCCTAGCAGGACTCCACAGCCTTTTGGATGGGACGAAAAATTGAGGTCTTCACTGATCATCATTCAAGACTATTTAATCGCATTTTTTATGTGTAAGTGCGAGAGTAGGGCTATTCATCCAGGCAGTCTTGGCCAAATTCCAGTTTGGATAATTGTTTTCTGCCTAGCTTCCTTTGGTTTCAATGTAGACTATTATTATTCTTTGTTCCCTAACCCAAGGTGTTAAGCTGCTGGTATGAGTGCTTCCCAGGCCAGGGCTGGGAACCCTGCCTGGCAGAGGGGAGTGCGATTCTGCTGTCTCTAAACTTTATCAAGTATTTTGACATCTTCTCAAAGGACTCCCTCTGTGACCAGCTGATAGCATCATGTGGAAACATCTGGACAGGGTGAGCTTTTCAGCTTCCTGGGCCGGAAAGACTTTAGCTATTGAGGTGCACAGATGTAGTCTGATCTGCAGTTTGATGTTTAGATCATAGACAAAACTTATGCTTTTTCCCCCCCCGTGACAGCCTCTGGGAATTACTAGTGTTGGCATTAAAGTGCGTAAAACGAAGAGGGAATGTCTGAATGCCTTTCTTGTTTGTTTGTCTGTGATATGTGTAAAGACAGCTGGAAAGCTCCTGGTGTTTGTTGCTGGTGGCATTCTCTGAATGCCTCCATCTCCCTGCTCCTCCTGGAGAAATACAGGGGATTTAGCACCTGATCTCCTGCCCAACCTCCCCACTTCTTATTTCAGTGCTGCTACTCTAGGGACAGACAGTGTCTGAGACATTTCTCTGGGCTAACAGGGAATTGAGGGTTGAAGCGGGCAAAGACTTGATATTTCTGGTGTTTGAGAATCACAGACTGAGTTCCCAGTCAGGAATATGTGCTGCTGAAGTGAGCACTAAGTTTTGGAAAAATCAGTGTTTTCCCTCCCCCAGGTAAACCAGTCAGGTTATGAAAACCATTCAGATGATTTCTGTATATCACAGGAGAGGCCAGTTCCAGCCCCCCACTCCTCCCCAGTCCAGGTGCTGGTCTTCCCTTGGTTGCTTCTTTGCAGTAAGAAAATTCAAAGGGGTAGGCGGAGAGACTGGCTTTCTTGAGCTGGAGCTAGAGCTGCTCAGACAAAACCAGAGCAAAATAAACTTAGGAGAATCAGATTGGCTCAAGCTGATGTGAGAAATTGAAATTTCTGTGGGGAAAATAAGAATCTTAACTCCCTGTCTTCAGCCTGGGCTATGGATGCACAGCTTCTCCTGGCTGCAGCTGTGCCAAATGGACCTCATCACTGCTTTCCCCATCCAAAATTATCCCTACTCACATCTCCTGGTGGCCCTGTTCCTCAGGCAGGGCTGGCAGTGGGAGGACTAAAACCTGTTTTAGTCAAAATGAGCAGGTTGCCTTGCACAACATACAGAGAGTCTTTGCTAACTGGATTCATGTAGTCCTCAAGGAAGGTCTATCCTGTTCTCCAGGAGCTTCAACATGCTTCCTCTTGAGCTCAGTGACTTGACAGTTCTATGCCTTACCTTTCCTTAACATTGTCTGGCAGACAGGCTCTGAAAGGCAGACTGGATCGCTTTTTTTTTTTTTTTTTCAGTTCAGTTGAAGTAACTCATTGGTGTGGAGGAGGACCAGTCCCTCCTGCCCTCTGCCTGTGTCAGGCAGCATCAGGCAGCACCTGCAGTGTGGGAGCGCTGCTGCTGCCAGCCCCTTACCAGCTGCATTGGGTGGATTTACATACTGGGCATCCCCGTGCCTCAGCCTCCCAATACCTCCCTACAGGGTTGTCCTGTTGGGCTTGTTTGGGCACACATTGTTTTTGCAGGGTATTGTGACCTGGAGAGTCCCAATGGAAATTTTTGTTCCCACGTCCTATGTGCCACATAAACATGTGAGAAATAGACCCTGCCCAGAAGAGCTGCAAATAATGAAGCCAGAGAAAGACCATGGCTCCCCAGCTATGGTACAGTGATATGACCGCACAGATTGTGGGCAGCACTGAGTCCCAGCAGAACAAGCTCACATCCACCTTTACATGACCACGTAAACATTCTTGACACTCTCGAGTTGTGAGAGGAAGACAGCAGTGTGTTGTGTCTAGATGGGAAACTGAGGCAAAGAAGCTAAGCAACTCTTTGCCTGACAGAGCTCAGAAATGAGCCTGGACCTCCTCCTTCCAGTACCCCTACAGCAAGCCCATCATAGCTACCCAGGGTCTGAAAATGATCAGCTGCCCGAACTGATCCCTGGTGCTCAGGAATAGTTATTTCCTGGTACGAAATCTCCTGTAGTTTTAAGTCATGGCTTTATTTTTAGATCAGCTCTACCTCAGCCATAATTACATTTGTACCAATCAAATATGTGGTAATGCTCATAGGTCTCTGACTAGTGTAAGAATTAATTTGCTGGGTTGGGAAAGGCAGAATGGCAGGTGTTTCATGGTAGCATGTCATTGAGGTTTTACCTGTCCCATAAAGCTACTAAAAGGTGACGTCTCAAGAGAAGATAACAGCAACAGTGGGCACTTCATTTAAGAATTGGTGGTTCAGAGTCCTTCTGTACCCTCTCATTCCAGAAGAGGTCCTTTGGTGCTGACCGTATCTTAGCCCCAAGTCTTGACAGGGAGCACGGTTTTAATGCTGCTTTATTAGAGAGTCAGAAGCATTTGTGGGATTGGTGTGGGAGTACAAAATTGTTTTCTGATGAGGAACTGAGTCAAAGTTTGTTGGCGTCTCTTGTAGTGGCTGTTTATATGTAAACTTGAAACCAAACCAAGCAAATGTAGTGAAACCATCCAAGGCCTAAAATGTCATCTGGCAGCGAGGAGCACTGCAAATACCAGATTAGGAGAGCCCAGAACCAGCTGGCTGCTGTTCCTGCTGAAGTGAATGCTCACCAGACATTCAAAAGCTGGCCATAAAGCCTTTCTAAGCTCACTTGCTTAAACTCCTGTGGTCACCACTACTCACTTTAGGATCACAAGCAAGCATGAAGGGTGCTTCTGTTTAGCTCTGGGAAAGAAGGCAGGGAAAACAGCACAAAGTCAATAGTTTTAGCATCATTTCTCCTGCAGTTCACAGCAAAGACCTGACTTCTTCCCCTTGTGTAGTCGCAAATTTTTTGCTGTTTTTCAGTAGGCCTAGGGTGAAACCAAAACATAATGACAAGTCACGAAGGCTATATTAAAGACTGACGCATGCTCCCTGAGAAAACAGCTGTGGTGGTTTAAGAGGTTCTTGCCTCTGTTTTGCTGCTACCCCTCGGATGGAGGTTACTGCTCCCAAAGGTGCCAGCAGAAGGGAATGTGCTCTACTTCATAGCCTTCGTATAACCCCGCTTTCCTGGGAAACAAGTCTGTTTGCAGTTGCAGGCTGTGAACTGGAGCAGGCAAGAGGCTGAGACAAACACACGCATGGCTTCTGGCACCTCTGCTGTGTGGTGGCCATCTCCAGCAGAAGGGTGGGCCAGCCGGATGGGGGTGATAAGAAACCCACAGCAGCAGCAAGGTTCGTCAGAGCCCATTGTCAGAGCCTGTCATTATCCATTGTTCCCTTTATTGAATGCTGTTGTGCCTATTACATGGTTCAACTTAAAAAATTAGACCCAAAACACAATAGATAGACCTTGTTGGTCAGGAAGTGTTTCTTTCTATACATTAAAACACATGAGGCTTTGTTGTTGTAGCAGCAATATCCTGATGCACTTGCTGTGATGATGGGTTAAGGAAGTTTCATTCTGAATATAGCGAGTCTCCCACCAGAAACTTAACGCTTTGAGTCCTGGAAGTAACCATCACATGTGAAATCTCATGATGTCTCAATGTCATGAGAAAGGATGAGTTTTAAAAGCCATCTATCTTTGAAAGATTATCTTTAAACCAAATCTTACCCAACTTTGGAGTCAGAGAGATGAGTATTTTCGCATGTGTGATTCCAGTGACCTTGATGGAGGTGTTTCCCACTCTAAGCAAAATCAGAAGTGGAACTTGCAAGTACAAGCAAATATGTCTTTGCACCGTACTTCAGGCAGATTAGTAATGCAACAGCTCTTGTATAGCGTAGCTCTGTCTCCTTTAATGTCTTCTTTTTTTCCTTGATGCAAATGTAGCTTAGAGTTTCTTCAGCTAAAAACCTCACAGCTCTTGGCATCTTGCCCCATGACATTTACCTGGAATTCTTGCAACCTTCTGTGACATTAGTTTTACTATTGAGCGTGTAACTGATCTTACCTAGTCTCAAATATGTTTATTATATTATTCATTATGACTCTCTTTGAACACTGGTGTTTGCCCATCTCTATGCAATATATATCTCCATATACTTTCTTTAGTTGTATGGACCATCACTAGGGGTTATATTTTTTGATTGTCACAAAGTGCAAGGATCAGAACATCCCAGGGCAAAGAGGGAAAAAGAAGTATGGAAAGTATGGGGAAAAATATTAAAGAATTGCAGGCTGTGTTCTCTTTGTGAACTTAGTAGACCACATAGGTTTTTATGTATTTCTTTTCTTCTAGTGATGCTTTTATCAGCTGGTTAACTTACAAACCAAAACTTAAAGCATCCAGTAGTTCAGCCTCTCAGTGCAAGAAGCCTTTGTGGATCATGCTAATGTGGTCCATGGAAATTGACTTCGGATGAGAGACTATGGGGCAGAAGGACTGGGAGATCTGTCTTGGTACTCATTTATTAGCTCTGCTGTGGGTCCCATCCCAGTGGCAGGGACTCCTGCATAAAATGGAAAACCTTAATTCACACGAAGTGGGTAGACTATACAGCAGATTACCTACAGAAAAGTGCAATCCACATTCTACATGGTTTAGGGTGGCTGCATTTATAGGAAGAGAGAAGTTTCCTCCACTTGTCTCCAGGAATTTGAAACATGGTTTCATTTTTTGTAATAATCAAACATGTTCAGTAAATAGCATAAACATTACAACTGAAGTCATACCTTGTCAAATACTGTGAAAAGGATGAAGACATTTAGATGACACATAAATATAATGAGTTTTCAGCCACAGTATACAGTGAACTATTTTCAATGGAAAATCAAGGCTTTCAATGCAATTCATTTAGCATTTCCATTTTAACACTTCTTCAAAGTCAATTGCAGCAGAAAACATAAAGCTCAGTGTGCTTCTTCAAACTGAGACACAACATAGTCAAGAACTTCTGCTACAAAGCAACAAAATCACTCCCGGACAAAAATGCAACCTTTTTGTGCTATGAGCATGACATGGCTTAAGGGCTTTTCCAGTTTGCTGTCAAAGAAAAGGGTACATCTTCACTGTTGATTTAAATTCAGTGTAATTAACTAAAATTTGGTTTGATGTTTTTTCTCCCAAGTTACTTTAGTGTGGATGAGAGCAGCCCCTTCATGAAATGAAATATGGGCAGTTGGGTACATGCTGGTTCTGCACTCAAGCATGTATTGTGCTGAGATTTCTGAGGGGTTTATCCCAGGGGTCTCTGCAGGAATTTGATTCATTTTATGAATTTTTACAGGGGTATTATCTCAGCACACACAAAGTAGCTGGGGGAAGTCATTAATGACTAGTTGTACCCAGAAAGAACGAAGTTGCCAGAATTGTCCTGTTAGCAATTGAAACTGTGTGCTAGCTAAAGCTTTAGCCTGTGCTTCCTGTAGGGGAGCTAAGACTGGTTTAAAAGGTACTAAATGGAAGTAAAGATCTTTATATCTAAGTAGGCCTCAACTGAAAGGCAACACTCAGGCTATATATTTTGCAGTCGGGACAATCCCTGAGTATTTCTTTCTGGACTACTTATTTTTGTTTCATTTATTAATGGCTTCACTGGAATTCCCTTTATAATCAGGTTTTGGTGGAATAATAGGATCAAGAAAAAGCCAACATAAGCAACATCCCATCCTGTCCTTTAAAAATAAAAATTAAAAATAAAGTCCACCAATAACAGTTTGTTCCTTGGTAAGGGGCTAATGGGACACAGAACTTGGCACGCTGAAACAGAAACTGGAATGAAGATATTATCATAAAAATCACCTAAATCTTGACTTCATTAAAACCTATTTAATAGGATCAACATTTTTTCCTGGCCAAAATTTCTTAAGTTATGTAATAAACTCTGTGTGCCTTATCCTCCAGGGTTATTTCCACACTCCATTAACAGGCTATAGCAGGTTTTTAAAATATGCAGCATGGTATGGTGTGTACCTGGGAACAAGGAACAGAAAGTTCTTTTAGAGATTGTATGTACATATGTCTGTAGGCTGCATGAGCTTGCCTAAACAATTCACACCATTATCAAGAAGATCTTGGCAAAAACAAGAGAAAAAGAAATTCAGTAAGTTACATAACAAGCACGTATCTCTTTCCGTTTTAAAGCAATGGCTGTTTCCACTTAACAAATGATATCTGAAGCATTTCGTAAAAACTGCTAACAAAATCAATTCCCGTGGTCTCTTCAGGAATGGAATTGATTACATGTAGGATGGTAAAACATGGGCTTCAGTTGCCTAATCTTCTGGGTAATTCCAGATATTTACATTCCTGGAGATTTCAAAATCTGTATTTATAAATATTTGATGGTAAGAGGTAGATACAGAAAGTGTTAAGTTAGGAGGAAAAGTGGAAGAGCAAATAGGATTCTTTTTCCCCAGGCTGAGACAGACCTGACCGTACTGCAACTTCAGGGAGCAATCCACCTGGAAATCGCCCCAAAGAGCTACTGAACATGCAAAGACCCTGTATTTCTGGATGTATGTGGCTATTTCTGAATACTGAAGATGGTCAGATGAACAGACATGTTCACAGGATGGGTGAGTGGAGGTGGGGGTGCCAGAGTTCCAACCTGGTTGTCTTTCCCAGAAAGCTATACTCACTTTAGCAAGATTTTGCCACTTATTTCTTCACCCTTGGATGCAGAAAAAACAAGATTTTTGGTAAAAGTTATAGATATTGAAATAAATTGCCTGAATACTTATGGAAATTTTTCATTTAGGGGACCAATAGGTGTTGAATATGACTCAAATGCCCATGTGACTGAAGGTTGTGACCTAAGCATTCGGTCCCTTGCAGAAGAAAAGCCTTCCTGCAAGAGGCCAAAAGCCCAGCCAGTTGACTGTCCCGTCTCTGGACAGGGGACACCCAGAGCAGGGTGCAAGAAGGGGGCCAGCAGACGCTCACGTTTCCTCCAGCACATCCTCTGCACTCCTGGCAGTGGCTGCACAGGGACTTCCTGGCCCAGAGGCTGCATTAGTGGTTTTGTGTTTAATAGCTCACGGTAGAATTTTCTTCCATGAATTGAACTAATCTCTCCAGTTATGTTTTGGCTGCCATTAGCATCTGATGGTAATGAATCCCACAGTGTATCTATGTGTTTCATGAAAAACTATGTGTGTGTGCGCGCGCAAATATGCGTGCATGTGTTTTAAACCTATTTCCTCTTCTCTCCGCATCTTGCAGTGGGAGAAACAAAGAAGGAATGTCCCATGTTTGTCCCCTCCCAATCATTCCGCCTGTCACGCTCTCTCACTCGAACTAGCTGTGTCACCTCTTGTGCAAGCCAAGGACTTCTCATCTGCTCATAACTATTTTTACCCAATTTGCATAGAAGCCGAACTTCTCTAGTTCTCCTTAATGTTGTTACAAAATCAAAGATGTGGGTGCACTTGGCATTTGTATTAACATACCCTGTTCTGTGTTACCTTATGACTTTCTTATGCTTGCTCCTTAGTGGTGCTGTACTTTGGTTTGGTCAATGCCATTATTTTCACCTGATCATGTAAATTGTCTCTGCTCCTTTAAGCAACATGTCAGAATAACAGCTTTGATAAATGCAAGGCAGACTTGATAGGAGTCTATCTTTTATGTGCTGAGTTAGCTCCTCTGCTAGCCAAGACAAGAAAGCTCTGGAAGCGAAGTGCTTTGTCCAGAGGGGAAGAAGTCTCTTCTATCCATTTCCCAGGGTTAAGAAACAGCTCTTATTGAGTTACAAGGAAAGCCACTTACATAATCTATGGTCAGAAAGCTGGGCTGGCATGCTTTTGGATGACTGGAAGCAGAACAAAAGGAAAAAAAATATTGAAGTTTCCCAGCTGATCCCAAAATTAAAACCTCCCATTACATTGGCACTTAACTGCATGGTCACCGTGTAATTTGGTTTTGTACAAACTCTTTAAATTGCGATTATCTTCATGTAACTGTCATTCATTTGTGTATGAGTTTCCTTGTAGAAAATGCATCAATGTCACAGCTCTCATATGTTTAGAAATATGTCCCCCAAAACCTTTCCCCAGCTCTCCATAGAGACCTGTTCTGCTTCCCTCTACAATACCTCTCAGCTCTGCCTGTATTTTAGGGGAGCAAATGGTGCATCCACCTTGCTCTGCAGAGAGTGGCTTCCCCTCCCTCGGCCGTCGGGCCTGGGTGGGAGAGGCATCTCGGTAGGACAGGGTTGTGTGGGCGGCAGGCGGCTCCCAGGTCGGACAGGTCTCTCTGCAGGTTCCTGGCGCTTTGTCGTCTTGGCAGTAGGACTGGAAACCCACCAAGATATCAAATACAGTTCCTTCTTCTCCATACTCTCTCGCTGTGAAAACCAGAAAGAAGTCGTGCTCTAGAGATGGTGAAGCCCCCCTAGCCCAGACTGCCCATATTGACAGCTTCAAAAACAGGGGGAAGTCTGACATGCAGACTTGCTCTGCATGTGTGCGGTGGCTGTTTAGGGGGATTTCCACGTGGGCAGAGCACTGTGTTGGCTTTGCTGGGTGTGAACTAGTGGGAGGTTTTTAATTTTTATTTTTACTTCACGCCTGACAGTCTTGAGGAACTTTTCAGAATACACATTGTAAATCATAGCCTTGATCTTCTGGGTGGTCAGTTGCCTGCGTGCCAGCATCTCCATGAGCTTCTGGCCATGTCTGGAAAGTGATCCATGGGTCAGCGAGTGTGTTGGGATGTGTGTGCAGGATGGGCAGGATAAGTTGCATTCTGCAGAAATCCCTTTGAAGATTACCAAACTTTTCTCCTGGACTCTCTTCAGAAGGGATAGGACCCAGGAATCACCTGCCTCCTCATGAGCTGTCCTTAACTGTACCTCAGTGAGCTCCCCAAAAGTCCACCAAAGTCTAGCGCCAGGCATTTTTTGTACAGACACACTTAAAGCTTTTGGTTTGTGTTAAGTGAAGACTTATGTCGCAAGTACAAGAAAAAACATGTTATGACAGAAGGCTGGGAGAGCAATTCCTCCACTTGTTTCAGAGGCTTGTGTGGGACTATGCCTAGGCTATAAATCATAGTGGTTACTTGCTACTTGGGAATATTGGCTTTGATAGAGCCTTCAGGTGCACGTTCTGCACTGTGTTGTTACACGTTTCAGAACACCAATGGCATTATTGTGTGTCCATTACATTAACCTAACAAAAAGGTGTAAAAGTCAGTTCCTTACTGGTTGGAATTTGGAAGCCAGTAAGCTATTTTAATGATGCCTTATTATCTTTAGTTATATGTAAACATGAAATAAATTAGTATATGTAACAGACAAATATGATAAAATGTTTAGTATGTATAAATTTGCATTAGTATAAATGCAAGGAGTAGTATAAATGCAACAGGAATATATAAAAGTACGTATGTGCTTATATGCACATGCTTATATATAAATCTAAATGCATTAGGTATATTTATATATAAAAACCATTTGGTAGATAAAAATATTAGACATCATTACACTCAGAAAATGCTAAACTTGTCTGCAAGACTTAAAGAAATCCCTACATAGCAGTATTATTGACAATCAAGATTGATTTCTGCTTCTGATATGAAAGTCTACGAGAGGACCAGAGGGGAGATTTTCTGAGTCTCCTTAGATTCATCTAAACTCTGCTGTTGTACAAGGCAGAAAAACTGCACTTAGTGTGTGCAGCAGAACATGTAATTGGTCCCCAAATTCTCTGCTTCATGAGTGGGGGTTGCTTATGTCAACTCCCTGTGCCCCTGCATGCAGCGCTAATGGTTCCTCGCTCCCCAGCTTCCACCCTCATCACACTACAGTGCCTTGCGGTGCAAGCACGACGCCCTGCTCCCCTAGCCCTCATCGGCGCTTTGACCGAGGGATCTCCTCAGGAGATTCCTGTGTCAGGCTGTCTTCATGGCGATGTCAGCAGAGCTGCCTCCTAGTCCGGCTCCCCAGGCAGGATGCACGCTTGCTGGAGCATCCTCAGCCTGCGCTCTGCCTTGCAGGGTCTGTGCCATGCAGCGCTGAGCACTCCCACGAGCCCGCAAGGAAAAAGACCCGCTGCCTGCGAGGTACTTGATCATATGGAAGCTAACCAAAGCGGTCTTTCAGTTTCTTCAGTGAAAGTGGCCTGTTGCCATTTTGAAGAGGCATGATTTTTGTTTCTCCTGCCCTCAGCTGTGTTTTGGAGCATCGCCTAATTTGGTATGTTAACCTGCACAAACTCATCATGAATCTTTGCCATCATTCTTTCTCTCCTCCTGTCCTTCCTCTTTCCCTCCCCCATCCCCAAACTCCCTTATTTGCAATTATAGTCCTTTAGTGCTCCTCCTTTAGTGAGGAGCAATGGCTTTTTAATTTTCCACAAGAAATGGAAGCGTGCAATTATTATGCAAAGCAGCTTTCTTTTAATTCCCCAAAATTTCCGGTGTACACTGTAATCAGTCATTTTCTACTGTACATTTTACTGTCTGAAATTGTAAGCCCAGACATTAGAAAACCATAATAAATAATTCAGAGATTTCCTTTCAGCTTCATATTCTATTTTGCTGAATATGTTTGGAGGTGTAAATATCTCTCTGGAGGGGGATAATTTTAAGTTCAGTTTTCTAATTTGATTAAGGAAGCGGCGCCTGCCTGTTTCATCCACAGGCAGGAATTCAAGTGCACCAGGGAGATGTTTAGATATCTGTGTAGGTGTGTTTAATATGTTCTGCCTAATTGTATTTCCTTTTCACTGAATAAGAAAAGTTGCAATGCAATGGGATTAATCTTCCCATTTCTTCCCACCTCCTTTTTCCTGGTTTTAATTGTCTTGCTCCTCACAGCCACAGCAGCGTGCCCTGGTAATGGATTTCAGCGGATCAAGGCACATCCTGGCATAGATGGCTTTGGGCAGCACGGGGGTCCATCCCGATGGCTTCATCCAGGTGGCACCTGATGGGTAGTCCAGCCTGCTGTGAAACCACGCAGCCGGATTCAGCCCCAGGCTGAACATGAGTTACTCTGTCAAACGCGATGCAATGCATGGGACGTGCTTGAAAACAGACTGATCTGTCTTGCTCTGGTTTCACTGCCTCCGAGAAAGGAAGAAGACACACCTGCACCGAAGCGTACAGTTTGTTCTCTCCATCTCACAAGTAAAGTAGCGAACATCTGACATGAACAAGTCTTTAAAGGAAGCAACTTTCTTCTGTTTCCATACGGAGTTGTGGCTAGCAATTCACTGTAACAAAAGAACAGATTTCACTTAGCACCTTTTTGGAAGTGTTTTAACATATTTTGAAGAGGTGAGTGTGATAGCTCATTAGAACAAAAATGGCCATGTGATATGTTACAAAAAGAGAGAAAACAGTGCACAGCTACACAGAAGTACAGGTGGGCTTAAAATTGTGATTTTTTTTTTTATGTAAGCTAAGGCTTCTTCAGTTTCTTTTCAGAGCCTGTGAGATGAATTTGCTTTATCTTTTCAAGCTGTTGTTTGAAATCATGAGAGCTCCAAACCCCAGGTCTTCAAAACAAAATATGAAAATCAAAATCCTCACGTGGTCTATTGGTTTCTGTAACTGGAGTTTGGAGGAGAGGGGGGAAGAGACCAAACATTGGCATAGCTGCACTGACATTGCAAATGTTGGCAGTGCTCTTCTGTGCACGGCAGGAGGGGGTGTTAGTGTGGGTGGGCTTCTTCCGCAAACTGATCCTTGTTCATCTTCTCTTTGCTTCTGCAAAAATTGAAAGGGCAGGTGTGCCTAGCCCTAATTTCTGATTTTGCAATTCATATTTATCTATGTTGTTCTCCTGGAAAATTCTCTTGCCATCAAAATATGCAAGGTTTATTGGGCCACATGATTTTTCAAATGTTCGCTGTCTCTGCTACGGCATATATCATGATCCCAAGTACTTCTGCTGAATTTTGAAACATAAAGGTGAAAACCAGAGTTGGTAGTGATGTTACTAATACCTGAGCACACAGACAGAACAATTTTGACCGATTCTTTTTTATTCTTTAGGTTTTAGCAACATAATCCTATTAATGCACACCCAGGCCTGCTTTGTGACGGCTTCTCCCCAAACCATCTGGAGCTTTCCTGAGACATAGTGCAGTAGTTCCCAGCAGGTGAAGTGGTGAGGGCATCATGGACAGCATTCAATTTGCATTCCATCTACTTTGCCTCTCCTGCTCGTGAGGGAGACTATGTGGGGCTGCCCTGAGGCTGAATAATCCAGTTTTACTTACATTGTTGTGCTCGGTTTAGCAACCCCCATCCACACTACAGCTTGATGCTCTTGCTGATCAAACACATGAAAGACTCCATGTTCTGTCTCCAGTGCCTGTACTGCTACAAGCTAGTCACTACTGAGGCTGGATAAACTGCTTTTTAAGAATAACTAAAACATGCGTATTACTCCAAATGTAAAGAAAGCCTCAACAAGACTATTCTGGAAAATGACCCAATACTACTGCAAGTAGAATATTTTTTTTCTTACTCATGACTAGGTTATCGGAGGGTCTGAGGGCTCGGAGGGGGTTGTGAACCCTGGTCTCACATCTGTTCTGTCCCTGACTGCTGCACTATTGTTTGCTCACTTGTCTTGACACTGATGACTTGCACCTTCTTGGGTTCATAGGGCGATAACATTAACAGGAGAGTGTGGTGTTCCTCACACAGGATGACCCATCCTGGGGATTACTGTGCTTTTTTGGAAAGTGTTCTTGACTCCCCACAGGCTGTAGTGGGTTATTTCCAGCCCTTTCATTTCCTTGGCAGGTATGGTCAAAAGCTAATTAGCTGGGCGCCTCGACCTGCTATAACACTATTTAAAAAGAAATAATTTTGACTGCTTTTGGTGAGGAACCTGGGCTTGTTTGAGATGTGCTCTCGGCACATTTGGCAGGTGGGCACTCCAGGAGACTGAAGCTCAGTGTGGCGACTGGTGGAGTTCAAGTGGAAGCTGAAGGCACCAGAGCAGGGCAATGCTTGGAGCAGGGGGCACCCAGAAAGTTCAGACAGGCATCCTATCTGGGGGAGGAGGGAGGTGTGGAGGAAGGTATTATTGGGCCATAAACTGTAGGTGGGATTAAATTCTTTTTAAAGCTGACCCATTGTCATTGGATATCTCACGCCACAGCTTTTGGCAGGCTCTTGAAAACACCCTGTTTTCTGAGGAAGAGAACTTCCTTCAAGGCCTCACCCATCTTCCCTTTCATGAACTTTTGTATTTCTTGGTTCTGCACAGGACCAAAACTAGACATGCAAAAGCACCATGAAAAAATGCAACTGGAGCATTCTTGGCATGACTTGGCATGTGGGAGCAGGGAGATGGGGAACCTGATAGGTCTCCAGACTTGTTCTGCAGACTCAAGAAGTCCAAGCAGTTGGATAAGCATCTGAACTTTTGTATGTTTATCTAAACTGAACTCGAACTCTAAGCCATTTCAGAGTTTACCTAGCAGTGGCTAATAATTACTAGAATGCTTGTTAAAATTGGAAAGTAATCTCAATATTGTATTAATTCACAAAAAGACATAAACAAATCCTTTATTTAAATCATGGTGGCCCAGGACTTTGGGGCAGACATTCCTCTCAGCAGACAGTCTAGAAAAGCCTTTGAAGGAAAAAAAAAAATAGAAAATTACTAATTCTCCTTTGCTTTAAAAAAAAAAAAACAAAAACAAAACCAAACTGTTGAGGAACTATGAAACTGAAAAAGAAAAAGGATATTTGATAAATAGAGAAGTAGCAGATCTGATTCCACTTCTTGCATATCTTTGTATGTCAACAGCAATACTATGAAGTTACCTACCGTAGTGGTGTGAAGCCAGTATAAGACCAGATTGTGCCTGACACTTCCAAAAGTGGAGTTACATTATCAAAAGAAGGGCAGTCAACAGAGGCTTGTTACTGTGAAAAATGTGTTTAGGATCCTGCCTAGGAACAATATGGTCATCCTTCTCAATAAAATGCATTATTTAATTAAATAAATAAAGCTTTTTTGGTTATGTAGGCTTAGTTGTCATTTACTACCTCTTTAGTGATGTTAAACTTTAACGTGGTAACAGCATGTTGAGCAGACAGAACAGTTTCCACCCACATAGATAAATATTGATCTCAGTGATAAAGAAGAACAAACATTCTGATGCAGTGGTAGGAAAGAAATTGAACCTGATAGGGGAGGGTTATTTTTACTGTGTAGTAAAAGAAAGTTAGTCTTTCAACTAAGAACAGGGAAGGGCAGGGGAATGGCTTATCAAAATGTTGTTTACAGGATAATAAATTATCTGACTTCAAACTGGAATACTTGCCCATTGGCAGTGCACAAAAACAAAGAGATGACTGGGGTGAAGTTATGGTCACAGTCGAATAAGTGGCAGCTTCGCTGCTGACTTCAGAAGGGGCAGGTATTTATATCTGGAGCGCTGTGCAGAGGCTCCGATGCCCTGTGGAGGTCTCGTGTGAGCAAATTGCTTCTTTAAGTCTTCCCTTAGCCCACGTCTGCTTGAAACTAAGCGTGCGCTTCTCTGCCTTTCCGAACCTGGCTCTGAGATTGATTCTGACATTTTAGAAAAGTTTGAGTCATTAAGGTACAACACTCTTTTTGTTTTTAATTGAGCTGGCCTGTTCGGATGCCCGTTCCCTCAACTAGAAGTGGCAACTTTCTGCAGAGTCTCCTTTGCTTCAGTGAGCTCTACGTGAGAGAGCGTGGCCAGGGCTCAGCAGCGTTGCTAGGAGCAGGGAGGGTGATGTGACCTACGCGATGGAGTCATGTCCCTTGTCACATGGCACCACCAGGCAGCACTAACCTCTGAGAGGTGAAGGAGGAGGCAAATGAAAGCTTTGATGTTTCTAGAGCCCCAAAAGTCCTGCTAGGTGGGTCTGTGGATCTGACTACAGGGCCAGAACCAGCAAGTGTGATTTGTAGTCTTGAAAAGAGTTAAAGCACTAACCCATACCTTCAGTACTGAGGCACATGGATACTTGGGAGGTTGGGAGTGGAAGTGCAGGGGACAGGAAGAAATTAATCTGACCAAAAACAGCTATCCGCAATCTCTGTGTCAGAGTTAGTCACCTGCGGTCAGTGGGGAGGTTTGGACACCTGTAGGACATGATTCATCTCCTTCTACTGCACATCTGGATCAGGTCAGATGAACTGCCTCCTGCTAGCTGGTCTCCATGGGCTGTGAAAGGAGCCCTGTGTGACTTGCTGTCTGCACAGGTATCTTACCTGTTGACACTTAAAAGGCAGGTGATATGAAAGCTCTGCCTTGGTTTTTGAAGCTAGCCATTAGGAAATGTATAATAGACTTGTAGGACCAAACAAACAAAGCTCTGATGTGCTATTTTGTGCTCTTCTCGTATCTGACTATGCAATCTTCTAAACAAACCATATCCATCACTTTTCCTAATAGCATATTTGGATAGTGCCTAATGATTGTCTCTCATCGAATTTGGCTTTCTACCCAGGGTTTCTACTGCTCAATACAGTGTGTGTGACAGTGACACAAGGCTACACGTGATGTTGTGATGCAGATATCTTTTTTTCTATAGGTCTTAGAGGTAGTTACATGGTTCCATTCCCATAACATCTTAGGACTTCATATGCCTTAATACATTTTCTTTTAATGTACAGATGCTACTTCTGTCTCCTCTACCTCCTGTCTTACCATTCCCCTTGGCTTAGGAAGGACCTAGGGAGAGTTATACTTTCAGAAGGGCTCCCTTGGTTTTGAGCTATTCCCAGCAGCTCCATTTGACCCTCTTCCTCTCTCTTTATATGAGCAGTTACGAGTCTGTGGGGGAGGCAAGCAAACTCGAACTACCCCTGACCTTTACCTGTTAACTTGTGCCTTCTCTACATGATATAGAGAGGTTTTTCCAACTCAGTACTCTCAGCTACCAAGAGCTTTCTGACAGTCAGTGAGTCACACCACAGCCTCTAATCTTGATTGAAGCTTCTGCTGGCTACTGTCAGATACTTCCTGCAAATATTCAATGTTACTGTTACATTAAATGAGGTTTTAATCACTGCCATAGTTAATTGTAGGGCAAAGTTTGCGTGTGGGCTTTTATGCCTTAGAAATGGATTTGTGTGGGGATAATAATACATGCGCATTCCAGAAGAATATTTCTTTCCTGAAGGTGATGAACTGAGGAGGGAAATGGTGGTTTGGAATCAGTGAGTCCCTGTATAGCAAACAAGCTAAGCGGGATTTGGCTTTGATGGGATTACCTGGAAGAGTTTATCTGTGATGGAAGGTGTGGCTCCTGCCTCAGGAATTATTGAAATGAAGAATTTTTTCATAGCTGTTCAAAAGTCAGGCAGAAAGGTGCAGAATAAAATAATCACTTCTTGTTCCAGTTATGACTCTACCTAGCTGAGTCTCATTCTTTCTTAATCTTTCAGATTTTATCCCTGGAGGTAGGTACCCTTTGAAGAGCAGCAAGAAGAGTCATCATTCTATTCACCTTTTCAAAAGAAAACATCTTTGAATTTTCCTCTGCCTCTCTCTATCTAGGTTGCCGCCAGTTTTTCCTTGGCTCTTCTGGGATGTCCTCAGTTGTCAATGTGACATGCCAGCCTGCCCTCAAAGATCCAAGACCAGGGCAAGAGCAGTGTGAGTCCTTAGTGCCCTCTCCCATGGTGGGCCATGGTTTTCCTCTTCCAGAGAGACATCATGGCCATCGGGGTGCTTTGGAAATGTCTCACCTATCATAGAATCATAGATTCATAGATTCATAGATTCATAGAATCATAGAATGGTTTGGGTTGGAAGAGACCTCAAAGATTATCTAGTTCCAACCCCCCTGACATGGGCAGGGACACCCTCCACTAGATCAGGCTGCCCAAAGCCCCATCCAACCTGGCCTTAAACACTTCCAGAAAGGGGGCATCCACAACTTCTCTGGGCAACCTGTTCCAGTGCCTCATCACCCTCATCATAAAAAAATTCTTCCTAATATTTTCTTCCTAATATCTAATCTAAACCTGCCCTCTTTCAGCTTAAAGCCATTACCCCTTGTCCTATCACTCCATGCCCTTGTAAACAGTCCCTCTCCAGATGCCTTGTAGGCCCCCTTCAGGTACTGGAAGGCTGCTGTAAGGTTTCCCTGGAGCCTTCTCTTCTCCAGGCTGAACAACCCCAACTGTCTCAGCCTGTCTTCATAGGAGAGGTGCTCCAGCCCTCTGATCATCTTTGTGTCCTCCTCTGGATTGACTCCAACAGCTCCATGTCCTTCTTATGTTGGGGGTTCCGGAGCTGGATGCAGTACTTCAGGTGGGGTCTCATGAGAGTAGAGGGGCAGAATCACCTCCCTTGACCTGATGGCCACACTTCTTTTGATGCAGCCCAGGATACGGTTGGCTTTCTGGTCTTCAAGTGCACATTGCTGGGTCATGTTGAGCTTTGCATCAACCAACACTCCCAAGTCATTCTCGTGAGGGCTTCTCTCAATCCATTCCATGCCCAGCCTGTAGTTGTGCATGGGATTGCCCTGACCCATGGGTAGGACCTTGCACTTGGCCTTATTGAATTTCATGCCGTTTGCACAGGCTCACCTCTCAAGTCTGTCAAGGTCCCTCTGGATGGCATCTCTTCCATCCAGTGTGTTGACCACACCACACAGCTTGGTGTCGTCAGCAAACTTGCTGAGGGTGCACTTGATCCCACTGCCCATGTTGCTGGCAAAGATGTTAAACAGTGCTGGTCCCAATACCGATCTCTGAGGAATGCCACTCATCACCCATCTCCACTTTGACACTGAGCTGTTGACTGCAACTCTTTGAGTGCGACCATTCAGCCAATTCCTTATCCACCAAGTGGTCCTTCTATCAAGTCCATGTCTCCAATTTAGAGACAAGAATGTTGTGCGGGACAGTGTCAAACGCTTTGCACAAGTCCAGATAAGTCCAGATAGATGACATCAGTTGCACTTCCCTTATCCACCAATGCTGTAACCCTGTCGTAGAAGGCCACCAAATTTGACAGGCACAATTTGCCCTTAGTGAAGCCATGTTGACTGTCGCCAATTACCTCCTTGTTTTCCCTGTGCCTGAGCATAGTTTCCAGGAGGATCTACTCCATGATCTTGTTGGGCACAGAGGTGAGACTGACTGGCCTGTAGTTCCCTGGGTCTTCCTTTTTTCCCTTTTTTAAAAAAAGGGTTAGTTTTCTCCTTTTCCAGTCAGTGGGAACTTCACCAGACTGCCACTACTTCTCAAATATGGAGAGTGGCTTAGCAACTTCATTCCCTCAGGACTCATGGATGCATTTCATCAGGTCCCATGACTTGTGCACCTTCAGGTTCCTTAGATGGTTTTGAATCTGATTGATTGTCTCCTACAGTGGGTAGTTTTTCATTCTCCCAGTCCCTGCCTTTGCCTTCTGAGGCTTGGGCAGTGTGGCTTGAGCACTTGCTGTTGAAGACTGAGGCAAAAAAGTTGTTGAGTATCTCAGCCTTCTCCATATCCCAGGTAGCTAGGTCTCCTGTTTCCTTACAGCAGAGGCCTACATTTTCCCTCATCTTCCTTTTATCACTGACATACCTATAGAAGGTTTTCTCGTTGCTCTTGCCGTCCCTGGTCAGATTTAATTCTATCAGGGCTTTAGCTTTCCTAACCTGATCCCTGGCTGCTCGGACAATTTCTCTGTATTCCTCCCAGGCTACTTGCCCTTGCTGCCAGCCTCTGTAGTCTTCCTTTCTGTGTTTGAGTTTATCCAGGAGCTCCTCACTGCAGCCAAGGCTGTCCTTGAGCTTCACATTCCCCAGAAGCCCCTCTTTGTTGGTGAGAACAAGGTCCAGCATGGCAACTCTCCTCCTTGGCTCCTCTATCACTTGGAGAAGGAAGTTATCATCAAGACATTCCAGGAACCTCCTGGATTGCTTATGCCCTGCGTGTTGTCCATCCAACAGATATCAGGGTGGTTGAAGTCCCCCATGAGGACCAGGGCTTGTGAACATGAGGCTGCTCCTATCTGTCTATAGAGGGCCTCATCCACTTGGTCTTCCTCAGCGGATGGCCTGTAGCAGATTCCTACTATAATATTACTTGTCCCTGCTCTCCCTTTAATCCTGACCCATAAGCTCTCAGTCAGCTCCTCATCCATCACCAGGTGGAGCTCCATACACTCCAACTGGTCACTGACATAGAGGGTGACACCCCTTGTACCCCCTGCCTGTCCTTCCTAAAGTGCCTATATCCTCCCATCCCAACACTCCAGTCACAGGAGCCATCCTGCCATGTCTCCATGATGCCAATAAGTTCATAGCCCTCCAGGCGTGTGCACATCTCTAACTCCTCTTGTTTATTCCCCATGCTACGTGTGTTTGCACAGAGGCATTTCAGTTGGGCCCCCAAGACTTTGTGTGCTGCACTGTATTCAGCATGTCTCTGAGCAACAGGCTGAGGACCCTTGCTGGCACCGCATGCCTCTGACCTTGGCATCTCATCCCACAGCTTGTCACGGGGGATGACATGCCCTGTTTATCATGTTATATCATTATCATATTATGACATGCCCCATTATCGCCCTCCCCCTTCAAGCCTAGTTTAAAGCTCTGTAAATGAGCCCCACAAGCTCCTGAGCAAAGAGCCTCTTCCCCTTTGAGAAAAATGAATCCCATCTGACTCCAGCAAGCGTGGTGCTGTGTAGGCCATCCCATCATCAAAAACCCGAAAACTGTGGCGGTGACACCAGCCATGGAACCATGTATGAAAAGACAGGGTCCATCTGTTTCTTCCAGGGTTGCTGCCGGCAACTGAAAGGAGAGGGGAAGAAATAATCCGTGCACTGGATTCTCTTACCAACTCTCCCAAGGCCCTGAAGTCTCCTTTGATCGCTCTTGGACTATGCATTGTGGTTTCATCGCCGCTCACATGGAAGAGCAGTAATGTAACAGTCCGAGGGCTGTACCAGACTAGGAAGTTTCCTAGAAATGTCCTTAACCTGGGCTCCAGGGAGGCAGCAGACTTCCCTAAGAGGGGGGTCTGTCTGGCATATTGGACCACTTGTTCCCCTCAGAAAGGAGTCATCTACAACTATGGCCCTATTGTCAGCAGGAGCAACAGAGTGAAGATGCAAGTAGGAACAAGATTATAAAATCTAGGCTTGCTTATCAGCCCTCCTGTTGGTTTAGTGACCTATATCTGGAATGAAAAGGGAGTGTCCCATGACAATTAAAGATCCTTTTGGCCTCAGGAGCTGTGGTGCAGTGCAAGGGCTGCAGTGGAGGCAGGACTGTTGGTGTCCAGGCTGGTGGGACCCACTCCCCACTGCGAGGGGTTCAGCTTGGTTTGGTACTACATGTGTTGCCTAAGTCTGAAAGTTAGAAACCCTCAAGTAGCTGCCAGAGTTATCTACCAGGGCATCAACCATATCCTTTCATGCTGGGATTGCATCCTCTATGTCTGCCTGTCAGTTCCTGAGTCTTCTTCATTTGGCACGAGGCTGCCCATCTAGCAAGAAGTTTGTCTGCTATTTTCCTCGCTTTCTAGGACCACATACAGCTTTCCCACATACCAACTTTTTAATTAAAGGTCTATCATTTTTTCCCAGACATCTTGAAGAAACAATTCTGTCTTGGTCTCCTTTGTAGTTTCATCATTCAGCCAGAAAGCAGCTCTTTGGAGCAGTCTCTCCCTCACCGCAGCCACGCACTTTTTCCCCTTCGGCATCGTAGTGGGCTTTATCTTTCCATTTTTGCTTCTAATTTATCGACACCGAGCCCCTGCTTGGGTTTTGCAAGCTTTCCTGTAATGAGGCAGCCAGCTCGCAAAAGGCTGTGTCACAGCCTGGCTTGTTCTTGTCAGCAGCTTTTATCTTCCTTCTGCAGTCACTTCTGTACTGCTACTTTTGATTTTTACTTTAGTTATTCCAGTTGGTTTTAGCTGAGGTTGCTTTCTCCCTTAGTACAAAGATGATTTAGTTCTGCTGAAGCCTGACAATGATAGTACATAATAGCAGTATGTATTTTTAATCTAGATTCAGTTTCTGTGTTTTATGGCACCAGGGAGAGTCCGTTTTTGTGTCTGAAGTGCTACTAAAAGATGTGTATGATTTCCTGAGTGTTGATGATTGCAGTGAATTATCCCAGCTCTGTTTTAGAGCTGTTGCTTAGAGAGTTTTTAGTATTTGTGTACAAAACTAGAAAAAAAACCCCAGTTGTCTTTCCCAATTCACAAAAAAATTCATTGTAAAGTTAGGTTTGCATACAGAGTGGGCAGAATCAACTCTTCTCCCTCTCTGAAATCTCTCATGGATTTGTGAAATAGGTGCCATATGCAGTTGCATGGCTTTTATCCTGCTGCAATTTGACAAGGATGTCACTTTGGTGAAGCTGCCCGGTATTGCCAGGGCTTCAGGGAGACATCAACCACCAAAGAGTCCTTCTTCCCTGGTCGCCAGGGAGCCCTGTAGTTTGAAGGGTTCCCAGCCCCAAGGAGGACCGGCCAGGAATCGTGATGCTGCTGAAAACATCTTGAACCAAAGGTTGAATGAGCTCAGCGTTTCAGGCTGGGCAAATCAGCGTTTTTCTGAGAGACTCTCTACATGGTAGTACTTCTCTGAAGAACCATAAGGGTAAATTTGGCCCTACTTAGCGATATAATTTAGTGCTAAGACTGCACTCCAGACAGATATGGTGAAATAAAGCCTGAAGAAATTCATGTCTTGAGCTTCTCACGTCGTGAGCTTCTGAAACCCCCAGATTGCCTGATATTGAGGCAGTTTACTGCTGGGTTTGTTCTGCACTGCTCTGGAATGAAGTGCGAGGGATTTGGGGGCTGTCTCTGGGCATTTTCTGAGGCTTTACAGACACTCTGTTTTACAAGTGGGCCCATGGAGCTTGTGCATTACAACAATTTTCTAGGAGATAGATGACTCTCACATGCTCGCTTCGCCTCCAGGCAGTGTTACTCTGCTGTCCTCCTGAGCTCTCCCAGCATCTCCCCCGTGCTCCCCGCAGCAGCAGCACTGCTCCCTGCCCCACAGAGCGCGTGTTGGAGAAGGACCCCTTTATACAAGCTTGCTGCTTATCGGGATCACGTATCATTAAGCAGATAACCAGTGTTTTCTTCATCTGTTCTGGTCTGAGCTCTGCATAGGAAGGGAGCTTGGCCTGACAAAAGCTGAGGAAACAGTACTGATGCATTTTAAGTGGGAACTCTGTTGAGTTTGTTATTCCACTTTGTGTCACAGTATGTAAATTATCCCGAACTATAAATTGCGGTAAAAGGAAGAAGGCAATGGCTATTTTATATTTAATAATGGTTATTTTTTTTGTATTACTGATAAGCCAAAATTAGCAAGTGAAGTGGGTCTAAAAGTGTGATTTGATGCTCCTCCTGGCAGCCCTCCCTTATGAAACAGCCTCTCACTGTGAATCCAGGGATCTCACCTGGGGCTGGATCCTGCTCCCGCTTGCAGCAGTGGCAGTGCTGCAGTGAGAACATGATGAGCCCTCAGGACAGCATGCACATGTGAGCAGGCTAGACTTGCAGTGCAAATCATGGTTTAATTTTGCTACTGAGTGATCCTCATTGCAATACTAGCAAATGGGCCAGAGCCCTGTGTGCTTCTTCCTTATGGACTTCCTTTTTCATCTGATCACCTCTGAGAAAGATAAAAGATCTGGCAGAGAAGCTAAGGAGCAAAAGAAAGGAGTCTGACATGAAGAAGGCTGCTTAAAGTGTATGTTGAATCAAAGCTCTTCTGTGTGGTGCATTTCTGCACCCTCTTCTGTGTGATGCATTTCTGCACCAAGACCTTTGCAGGGGCTGGCTGGTAGGATGTCGCTGAGTTCAAGTTTGGAGCTGTACGTTAATTCATCACAACTCTGCCCCCAGTGTGGTGACTGACGATCTCTTGTACGACTGCTGATGAGTTTCTGATGAATGCTTTGGCCTCAACAAGTGGAGCAGTAAAATATCAGAAGGAAATGTAAGTTATTTCCCTACTGCTCTGGTAGCCTGATAAAGTCCCATTGAATTTATTTTCTGTAAGTTGAGCAAGGATAAGCTATTGAACAAGAGGAACCAAGTGGGAATGACTAACATGTTGGAGTGTGCAGAAGTGAGCTCATGTCCCCATGAGGTTATCTTTTTTTGTGTTTTTTTTTTTTTTTTTCACTGGGAAACCAGAAGTAAAAATATTTCTTTTGTGCAAAGCAAAAAGTAAATCATGATGACATTTCCTCATTTTCTGTTTCCTCAAGGAAAAGCTTAGTCAGTCTGATTATTCACTCTGAGACATGTCCTTAGCTTTCTTTGCATTCTAGGAAGAAAAATTAAAATAAATAAATAAATAAATAAATAAATAAATAAATAAAGTCTGTGTGTAGGTACACACATACACACAGAGTTTATGTTTGTGGAATAATAGCCACCCTTCCCTCATCCTGATCTAGAGCATTTTAATTTCAGTGAGGGAACTGATGACAGTAATAATTAACCTGCTGTAAATCTAAGGCAAGGTAACTCCCCATGTTTCCATTAGTCCAGGACTAAAAAGAAAAAAAAAAAA
>VXBL01003636.1:336269-348269 GCA_013400195.1 Aramus guarauna
AAAAAGAAAAAGTGTATATTTTGTAGAAGGTTTTGTCCTTTGGAAGTGATTTAAGCTTTATGGAGAATGTGTTTTCTAATTTCAGAATGCCTTTGTCCAGCCTGTTTAACAATATGAATGTGATGCTTCAGATTCTCCATTTTCCTTCTGTAGAACTCTCGAGCTTCTGTTCCATCTGCTGTTACCTCTTATTTGACCCAGTGTGGGATAATCATGCAAGGTAGGACAGACTGGATTGCTGATAAAAACAATGGAAGATCTCTCCTAAATGCAGGATTTAGTCCAGTGGGTATGCATAGTAATGTTATCCATTTTAAGGAATCTCTCTTCTGAGATGGCACTGATAATTTTCCATAGTAAAAGGGAAGAGTTATTTTCTGCGTTATACACAGAGGATATGAGTCCTAGCAGATCTGAAGGAAGTCCAGGAAAGACAGAAACACCATTTTTTGCATTCATACGGCTTTGGCAAGTTGTTGACTTCCCCATGTTTGTCTGTCTATCATAAATGGACAGGTTGAAAAAATCTTACTTCAGGAGAATTGGAATAAGAAGCCAGATACTCGGTCTTTTCCTGTAT
The DNA here is from genome assembly GCA_013400195.1 of Aramus guarauna. Taxonomy (NCBI): domain Eukaryota; kingdom Metazoa; phylum Chordata; class Aves; order Gruiformes; family Aramidae; genus Aramus; species Aramus guarauna. Next base: position 336,850 of record VXBL01003636.1, read on the forward strand.
GTGCTGTGTACCTATAAAATATGGTTCTTCCTTTGGGAGTGTATGGCTGTTGGCCTTCCGTAGTTTGGTTATATAGTTTTTCTCATTTACAACGCAGTGAATAATAGTGAGTTTGCGATGAACAAAGTATCTTTATATAAACGGGGCGAATCCTTGATGTTAGCCACATCTCTCAGCAGCTGAAATGTCATGTGGTGAAGCCTCCTCAAACATGCTGCTGCTGCTACCAAACTTGAGAAGTTTTTGGTAACAGAATTTTTGACTTTTCAAAGTGAAAAAGACCAGGGAAACTTTTACTGTATGCTTTTTCATGATTGAAGAAAAAAAGGAAAATTCTTTATTTTTAATCTGGAATGCTTTGCTAATCAGGTTTTTGGTTTTTTTTAATCACATCTTTGGATTTTACTACTTTCCTTCTCCTTCCCATTCTGAGGAGCTACTGCTAAAAAACAATGTTTTGCTCAGGAACTCTGATTTTTTTTCAAGATAGTTGAAGAAGGACAAGAGAAGCCACTTGCAGCTGCTGTTAGTGGATATGGATTTGGTCCTCAAACACTTTTGCACACAAGTAACTTGATGTATCTAAGTAGCCACATCAAATGCTCTCATAAAGTTATTCACATGAACAAGTGTTTGCAGGATCACTATCTAAATCATTGTTCTGGTTCTGAGGTCTCTCATGTTTCCCCATCTGTTAACCAGCAATGTTGCAGGCTTGATTTGATAAATGCTTTGTAATCAATTAATTTAAAGTAGTATATATTAATGTGTCATTTATTGGTGTCAGAGAAGAGAAGAGAAGAGAAGAGAAGAGAAGAGAAGAGAAGAGAAGAGAAGAGAAGAGAAGAGAGAAGAGAAAGAATACTGACCAACATAATTAGTATTTTCCACCTTCTACAAGAAGGAATAATAAAGTCAAACAGTTGAGAGATTAACCTGGGAAAGTAATAAATAATCCTTAAAAAGGATAATCCCACAAAAATTATGCATGAAAGAAGGCAAAGAAGCCTCTGAAGAAACCATGGCAAACATAAAGAAAGCAGGAGAAAAATGTTAAGTACCTTTGTTGTTAGCAAGGGATCTTGGTTAGCATGATGTCCGGATGGCTGCATGCTTCTTTTCTTTCCTTCCAATAGGCAGAGCATCCATTGTACTTCCAGACACATTTTCTGGCTGATATTCCTGCCACTCTTCTTCCTTTAAACCAGGAACGGTTCTGCCGATGCACACGGATTCCCACTTCTGTGATAAAGTCAGGCCCTGTATATTTTGATGTGACCCTTAAGAGGAAATCTTGGCCCCCAGAAGTCAATGGCAAGAGTCCCACTGCCTTCAGAGGAGCCAGGCTTTCCTCCGGGATTTTCTAGCTTCCTTACATTTCTGCTTAATACACCACAACAAACATGTAATCTGTACATTTCACAAATTGCTGCTGCTGATATATTGAATACCAGATTGCTGTCCCATACACCCTGCCACTTAATCTGCTCAAGAAACAGTTTTGAGTCAGCGCCTTGTGCTTTCTGTGTTTGATATACTTTGATATCCGTGCACTGATGTTAGTGGTGCGGTGAGAGAGGTCATTTGGCTGCCCACTGGGATTCCTCCCTGCTATTTGAGAACGGTTTGAAAAACTTGGACTGGAAGGGGAATGGGGAAAGAAAGGTTTTTGTTTTTCTTTTGAAAGCATTTTTTTAAATGTCATGAGACACTCTTAGTCTATTTCTTTTCAGCATGCTGCCCGTTAAGCTAATGGTGTGGGCTCAGTAACACAGGCAATTCATGTTTGTTTAGCCATCTGTGAAGGTCTCTCATAAATTAAAAGATGCAGTGCTGTAAAACGATACCACAGTTGTTACGCTGGTTTATTTTTTTGGGGGTTGTTTTTTTGTTTGGTGGTTTGGGTTTTTTTTTTTGCTATTTATAATGACCTTATGATAGTAAGTGCTTATAGTGCCACCATCTGGTTGAGACAGCTATGGTCTTCGCTTTCAGATTTTATCTTTCAATGAGAGTTTTGCTATTACTACAAGAAAATATAAGCCAGTCTTGTGAGATTGCTAACACCCTTTTCTCTTATTTTTCAGTTGTTGAGAAGAGTAAGTTGAAGACAGCAGCTAAAATGACTGGCACTGGAGAGGGCTGGATATCATCTATATGGGGTATAACTTAATTTATCCATTTGTAAACTGTGAATATTAATCTATGTTAGTATTTTAAAGCTAACATTTCAGCTACGGTTCTCAATTTTTAAATTTTCTGTGTGTTTTATGTTTATTTAAGGTAAAATTCTTCTGTATGTATTTAGCCATTCCAAAACCAGTCTATTTTTCTCTTTGCTTCACCTATTCAGTTGAGCTGGGCAGTGAATTTACTTACTACAGTTAATTTTTCCTTTTTTTGGTTTTTGGTTTTCTACAATCTGATCTTGCAGTTGTAAATGCCAAATTAGCAATGACTATGGGATCAAGCATGCAAAATACGTATATAGCGTTTGTGACACCACTCCCTGCCCCTTCAGTCAAACAGACCTCGCCAAGCATGGAAGCCCTGCAACAAACTCCCGTGGGGCAGGTAGCCCTCCTGGCAAGTGTCCTAACAGGCTGAGATGTTTCATAATTCCACTTATCTCTTCTGCGTGTTTTCCATCCCATGGGTACTACAAACATGTCCATGCGTGATGCCCAGCAATTGATTAAAAAACTGGGTCTGTGCTTGCAGCGCTGCCCTGTATTTGAAACCGCCTCCTCCCAGTTTGATGTTCCCAGTGTGCTGGCCTCGGGTTGCAGTCTCAGTGCTGGATTTCAAGACTCCCTCACTGCCTCTTCCCTGGCGAAAGACTGGTATTGCCTCCATCTGCACCCCCAGATCCCCTCTGGCAGCTGGGGGCTGTTGCTCCACGGTGCTCAGGGGAATTGTGGGGGTACAAAAATGACCTAAGTCCACCCTTGCCCTTGTGGCCAAGTGGCAAACCACTGCCTTCTGCTTTCTTGGGCTCTGCCTTTTGCACTGGAAAGCCTCAAAGAAGAAGTAAATCCAGGAGCAGATCTGTGCTTGCTGAAGAGATGGACCCCATGCGTCACCCCCTTTCCGCTGTGGATGATTCCTTTGTAGGGTCCTGCTGGAGAACTGGGGCCCTCCTATGGGACAGGTTGGCTATGCCATGCTGCCTTTCCCGAAGCTGGGAGACCTTTTACATGCTGCTTGCTGCTGCTTGAATCTTCTGTCCTTAAAATAAAGCACAGGCACATGTGATGGTTGCTGGAGGACACAACGGTAAACATGGGTATGTAACTTCGGTTGTTCTTTTATGGGTTTCTTCTCAACAGCTACGTTGTGCAGGTGTCACAAGCAATTACCAATTTTATAGGACACTTGAGTGAAACATTTTCAGAAGGGGAGATGTGGGTAATCTCTGGGCCCCAAGGAGTTGTTTCATTTTTAATTGTGCATTTTAGGGTCTATGGGGCTCTGATATTTCAAGTTCTGTGCAAACAGCGAGCACACTGCTATCATTGTGTTCCCCTGCTCAAGGCTTGTGGCTGAATTACCTCATGATAGGCCTTTTAAGTCTTTTGGCCTCCTTCTTGGCCTCATATTTCAACACAGCATGTGAAAGAAATGAAGAATGAGCTAGAACTCCCAACTGTTGCAGAGTTATGGGCTATTTTATTTTTTATTCCATGTGTTTTTTAGCAACCTCTGGTTTTGCTAAAGCAATGCAAGCTAGGTGAAGATGGCACGGAGGGAGGGAGTTTCCCCTCTGATGTCAGCATTTTGACATATGTACCTTCACCTGAAAAGGTGGAGTTTTGCTTCTGTTTGCTGCAAACAAAGTGAAGGTCCCTTCCCCAGCATCCCTCTCCATTCTGCAAACATCCATTTGTAAAGCATGGCCCACACTTTTCCTTAAAAAGAAAATGCACTGTGACATTCCCCTAGCCGCACAAAAGGCTTTGTGCTGCTAAATGTCAGTCAGTTATTCATGACAGCAATATTTTCCCAAGGCCTGCCCCGGCCCCTGGCAGAGCCGGCTGTGCCCGTGCAGTCGTCCCCTGCCTTGGTCGAGAGCTGCTGAGGGTTGGGGCTGGAGAGGCACCACTCAAAGCACTCAAAGTCTGTCAGAGCTGGTGCCACCAGGGGTTACAGTTGCTCTGCCAAGCTTTTCAGCTTTTAAGGAGGTTTTGGGGGCTCGGGATTCCCTGGCCATGATTCTTCAGGAAATAAAAGGGGAATGGAGCTCCAGTGCAAGACCAAGACCTCTCCCCTCTCCAGATACACTCCTATGCTAGGCAGTGTTTAAAAATGGTGCCAGTCTCACCGGAGGGGAGCAGTCATGCCCTCCCATGCCCCAGCAGAAGGTGGGCAGCTGCCTGGGCTTCCTACTGCACTGCCACGAGCAGGACTAGTGCCGGTGCTGGCAGCGGGGTGCAGCCACGCGGTGCAAAATCTTGAAAGCAAACTTTGCCATCGTTCTGCATTCAGGCAACCCTGGGTGTTTGCCTATGGGTGACCCATTTCAGACCTTCCTGTTGTCATTTTGTGACTGTATGCATCCGCTGGCACAACTGCTCCTTTCCAGGGAAAGTTTTGCCCTTCCAAAATATGAATATTAAATCTTGGTCTTGAATGGGGAAAGGCAATTCCATTGGAAACAGTGATAAACATCAGAAAATGGGACATGAAGGGGAGGGGAAAGAAATGGCCCAATTTGTCTTACAACCATTTAATCAAAATGTATTCCTACGGCATGCCGCCAGGCTGTTGGAGTTACAGGCGTTCACTGTGCAGACACCACGGCGCAGAAGTGAGGGAGGCAAAGGCAGAAGCTGGAGCTGGGAGCATTCGGCAAATCCGGGTGCTGCAGGGCTGAAGGACGGAGGACTCGGCTGATAAACCCTGCAGAGCATGCAAGGAAATTAGCGGACGAACGGATGAGATCTGAGAGAATGAGACCTCACTCCACAGCTGAGGTCTGGAAGGGCTGGGATCTTCACAGAGCCTGTGAGGAAGAGCCAATTTAACAGGTGGGAAAGGAATATTATTGCAAGAAGCACTTACAGAAGAAGACACTTTTGCTGGATGGTCAGTATGAACTCTGTAGCCTGTTCTCCATAGTGCAAGTCAGCCCAAATATATAAGAGAAGGTGGCTGCATGGAGCTGGAAAACTTTCTTCCATTCTGTCATCTGGAACTGGTTGAAAGTAAAGTACATAAAGATGAGGAAAGGATGAGAGACTTTGCTTCTGTTGGGTAATTAAAGGGGAAAAAAGCCTCACTGCTATAAAAAGGAGTAAGATAAATCATGTCACAAAGAAATTTGTTGCTGTGGTTATGAAAGTCTTCCCCTTTCATAAAAAAAAAGAAGCTAATATGACTAGGATCAAGTACAATTAGAGCTTAACTGCACAAAGAAAATAAAAATACAGAAACTATAGCAATCATAGAGGAAGAGTGGAGGAAGAGATAAAGGAGAACACAGGAACGAGATGTGGGTATTTTGTAACTTAGTATCGCATTCAAAAAAGATTTAGAGAGCCTGCATCCTCCCAAAGGAGCATTGGCATATCATTAAAACATTTAATATTGTCCTGACAATTCTTCTATTTCTTGTATGTAGCTGACTGATAAGGCCATATTCTTAACTTTAGCATTGCCGTCTTTTTTGTTCTGTAAGAAAACTGTAGTTGATCTTGCAGTAAGAAAAGAAGAAGGAGGGGGAAAAAAAATCCTGGATCCCTTGAGACCTTTTTTTTTTTTTTTTTTTTAAGATTGGAGCCAGGAAGCCTAACAAAGTATTAGGAGCGTACAGCTTCTCTCCCTGCCCCTCCTCCCCCTCCCCACTTTGCTGCTGGAAAACATTTCTTCAGATTTGTTGTATACCTTTGCTGCAAAACCTGACTACACGTCTGCGGGTCTGTAGGTTATCTGACCCAGGACAGAGTTGAGCTAGACTGTGAAACCCTTGCTCATGACTTCAGGTCTGGTAGTCTGCTGACTTCAGTGGGGCTGCTGCCGTTATATACTGGTTTTCAGCATGAGTAATGGTGTCATGATCTGGCCCATAAATTCTGGGTAATTTGTAAAGTGCCTGTCACAATGTTATCTAAATAGCAATGGCACATTGGAAACCGTTCTGGGCTATTGCAGAGTTTTCTCAATTTGCCTCTCCAATGCCTCTCTGTTCTTACACGTCGTAGTATGCTCCTTTCCAACCTCATATTAAGATCATCTGAACTCTGTTCATATTATGGTAAACCATGATTCCTGGAGGCATTTTGATACTTAACGTGGGCAATAGACATAATTGAATAGAATAATAGATGTTGGAATAGGTGTTACAGAAGGCAGCAATTACCTCCTGTGTTCTTTTGAGGTTTCGAAATGAATTAATTTTGCCTTTATTGGTACCTTTTCCTTTCTGTGCTTTCTCTGAGAGTGTTGAGTGACTGATTTTGACTGGCACAATTCCATGGAAATCAGATTTCTAAGCTGCATGCATTGTTGTTGTTCCTGGTTGTGCCCATGGTGTCCATGGTTGTACAAACTCAATAGAAAATGCTTCATTCATCACTGCCCAGTTTCACATTCACATGGGAGCATTCATGCCAGAAAAATTCTTGTACTCACCCAGCCTGGCGAGCACATGTGGTGAATTACCTGAGTAATTAAATGAAGGCACTTGTGTGAATGGTGCACATGGAATATTCTTTGAAGACATTCTGCGATCAAAGCAGAGAAAGGAAATAAAAAAGAGTATGTTTGCTAAATATTGAATAAATTAAACTTGAGGGTAATGCAATGAAAAAAGCAGAACATGTGTTCGTGGAAGGAGGTTGTATCCACTTCATATTCATGACAAAATATTTTCTGTTGTCCTGTTAACCTTCCTTCCAGTGGTTCCTGGCAGAGGAACTAGAGGATAAAGAAGCCTGAGACATAAAGGGTTTTGTGGGCAGCTCTTTATAATTAATTGTGTAATTGCTAGGCCAATGTCAGATTTATCTCCAGAAGAAGAAACAGAACTAAGAGGGCTGCCAGGGCATGCAACTGTACAGTGATGCAGGCACCAAGGTACAATTGTTTTGGATAGGTAGAAAGAACCATTAAGCATATACCACATCTCTTTAAGTTACCAGAGTGGCAGTAAAGGGGAGAAGTAAAAATCAAGCTAGGCTAGGTTAGAAATTGTTGATGGTTTAACCTTTCACCACAGAGCCACTGCCAGTTTGCAACCCTTTATTAATTTACTTAATAAGCTTTCCGTGGATTGGAAATTGAGCTTTCATCTTTGTACATCAGTTACAGAATTAGCAATAGCTTAGTTCTTACCATTCAATAGGTGCTTATCGTAGAGTGAAATACACTGTGGAATAAAAATGCAGAGCCCTCAGGTCGCAATTTCCATCTATTGTGAAGAAAGTCCCTTACAGATATGGGAAAACAATTTTGCCAGGTTATAATAGGGAATACAGCAGCACAAAAACCAGTGAACTGCAGATCATATATTTGGTGTCAGAAAGGGAAAAAAACCTTGGGTCTCTTGACTCACTCCAGTATTCTGCTTAACAGTGATAAGCTGCTAGTCTTGTTTTAACTACTACTGGGCAGGCAGCAGTTCTTCACAGGAAGTACAATATTATTCGGCATTTGTTAAAACATCCAATGGCAAGTTTAGTGAAGAACATGATGCTTGACTGTACACGGATATGAAGTTATGCTCTTGCTCAAATACGTGATTCTTCACAGTCACAGTGAATTTGAGTGTGTGTGTGTGTGTGTGTGTGTGTGTGTGTAAGAGAAACTCAATGGTTAATTTTCCAAAGTCATCTCTCTGTTTTCTTTTTCTTAAATCAAAAATCACTTTCAGATGTCGCTGTGTAAGATTCCGCATTAGGCGATCTATCTATTAGGGCAACATAAATAAGTTCAAAAAGGCTAAACTTTCATGTACATTTTATAGGGATAACAATTACCACCTGATTTCTGTGATTGCTACTCATGAAATATGTAAAGGTGTGCTTCTACTCTTCAGAAGTAAGCTGGTGATTATATCGATCAAATTTTCAGACATGCAAAATACAGCGAAAGAAAAAAACTTAGCTTCTCTTTTCTCATAAACTACTTTCTGAATAGGAGGGGCTTCCCGCCTTTTAATATGACCCTGTTCGGTTCCACTTCATCAGATTTCTCGGTAGATGACAGAGTCCCCGCAGCACAGAGAGAAGGTGCTCAGAATTCTTCTGAACATGATTTTCTGTTATGTCTTCTGACTAATCAGGGAGTTTTCAGATTTTCTAATCATTTCTCTTTTAGGTTGCCCCACTGATTTCAACTAAGTTTCCCTTAAAGGTGTACACTTGGAAATCCTTAATTCACAAGAACAGCACCTTCTTCTGCTCTTTTTATGCTATATACATGAAATAAAATACTTTGCATGGAGCCATGCTGTACATTTCTTGGAGTGTGGTGTCATACTATGGGGTCTTCAACTGGGATTGTCAGACCCCGTGATTAAAGCCCAGGTATTTGGCAGCAAAGCACTCCTGAGGAAGACCTTCAACTTTTTTTAAGACTGATTGACGTACTTACCTCCAACTGCCATGTGGGGTTGCCTGAGTGTGGAAAAAAGCTGAAACAAGTAGGACAGGGGAGGGGAGCAAGGCCAGATAGGATGCTTCCATACAGAAACGCCTATCAGGAAGAAATGTGTAATAGTAATACTGTTGACCTCAATGTGAATCCGAATGGCAGGATCCCCTGTGCCAATTCCCTTGAGCTTCCCAGGACCTCTGTGAGGGCTGCTGGAGGCACGGGCACTGGCTGCCTGCACAGGGGCCGCGCCGGCAGGGAACTGCTGGGCGACATCTTCTGCTGCATTCGCATTCCCCTCCCACCAGGGCTCCTCCGAAAGCTGCACCCTGACTCACAAGGAGAAGGTTTTATTTTTATAGTCTTATCATTACAAAGTAAGATCGTTGTTTGCAGGACTCAGTTTTTTATTCTGGAATGCTCAGATCTGGGATCCTAACCCATGAGAGGTTGTGAGGGGCTTGAGAGAAACACTGTGTTCAGCTGGTCTTTGCTTCCATTTATACTACAGCAGCACTGACTCAACCCACCTCAATTAAGTTTAAAGTTATTAAGCTACAATCTTGCTAAACATAAGGTGATGTTTCGAATGATGCCATCTAAGCGGTATTATCTCAAATGAACGTGATTTACAACCCATATTTTTCTTTTAACCTAACTAACCTATGATTGCTGTGGTTAGACTTCACAAGTATGAGAAATCCATCAGCTGTTGTTCTCAGTAGATGCTTAGTATGCCTCATAATCTGGTCATTTTGCTCTTTCAAGAACATTGTGCTGTTGTACTAATTGTTGTGTACTAATTTCCTTGCACATTTGCAAGACTACATAGGAAATATGAAGAATGCAGTCTTTGTCTCCCTTAATGTGCATTCCTACAGATGGCAGAAATTGTCCTATATTCTGCTCAGAAATACATGCGCATACTTCTTGCTAAAAATATTGCATATTATCTGCAAACCCTCTGATGTCTGCACACGTGCTCTTAACCCTGTTTAAGTAACTTCAAAGAATGAGAGCAATTTTTTTTATAGACTACATTTAGCAGAGATTTATTAACATGTCTTAATTGTAGACTCTGTTTTTCTTAGAAGGAATGGCAATTGCACTAGATCATGGAGGGGCAACTTGCTCTGGAAAACAAAAGTTTGAATATAGTGTTCCTCTCTGTTTTGAATCACTCAAATGTCCATAAGAACATGTATTCCTTCAATGACAAGTTAGCACTCAGGAAATGTTTAATCATAAAGATATGCTGTCTCTTCAAAGTACACAACCTGTTTGTAATCTCTAACAATAATCACAATGCAAAGTGGATAAGAAGACATACCATCTTATTTAAATTGAGTGGCAAATAACGTTATATCTATTGTCCCATTTTAAAAGTTGTGCCAAATATGTAAAGAAACCTGTTCTTTAGGGCCACTGAGGTGGTTAGGAGCTTGGAGCATCTGACATGCAAGGAGAGGCTGAGAGAGCTGGGATTGTTCAGTCTGGGGAAGGGAAAGCTCAGGGGGATCTCATCCATGCATATCAATACCTGATGGAGGGCGAGTAAAGACGATGGAGTCCAACTTTTCTAAGTGGTGCCCAATGAAAGGGCAAGAGGCAATGGGCACAATCAGAAATAAAGGGAATTCAGGTTAAACATAAGAAAAGCCTTTTTTACTGTTAGGGTGAAAAAACACTGGGTGTAGGTTGCCCAGAGAGATTGTGGACTCTCCTTCCTTGGAGATGCTTAAAATCAGACTGGACCTGCTCTGGCTGACCCTGCTTTGAGGACAAATCTGGATTGGGCAATGTCCAGAACTGCCTTCCAACCTGAACTGTCTTTTGCTTCTATGTTTAACATTTTTAATAGGGAGAACTGTGCCTAGAGGTCATAGGCTGAATTTGTGAGGATTTCAGAGATCGAACATATGCAGCGTCCTCTCTGAATGTGAATGATTTGGTCATGTTGAGGGCTGCATGAGTGAGAGGGGAAGGACGCTGTGGGAAGCCTCCACTGAGGCAGTGGACCCTGCACTACAGAAACCTTCTTCTTCAGGGGAAGCAGAGAGGCTGGGCAAGGTGGTGTCTCTTTCCCTTGCCCTGCTCCTGTGGAGAACAGGGATTCTCCCAAGTGATTTCTGGATGTAGATGCACCACTGTTACCTTCACTCAGACTCCAGGACTACTTCATCCACCTTTGCAAGGAACACCTCTTCCTTCACTAGGTCCACTTAACAGAGGGGCTGGTCTCTTTGGTTTTGACTCCTGTTTTTCTTATTCTCTTCCTGCAAGCAGATTCCTGGCACACAGCTGGGAACCTGTGCACTGTACCGGGACATGCTCTGCACTTTATGTGCCTTGGTCGGACATCAGGCAAATATTCACCAGCAAAACTTCACCAGTCCTTATTACCTGTCACAGTGAACATACCTGCAGGAAACCATGGCTGACAGGGATCATCACTCTTAGTGCATACACATATGTAGTCTGTTTTCTAATGCTCTTTCCCTCAGGCTTTAGTTCATACGATACCTTAGATGTCACAGTTCTATATATTAGGGGTTCAGTGACCTTGCCTCCTCCCCTTCCCCTGCAGTCTAGTCTTCAGCCACTTGAGATCCCAGCCTTTGCTCATATGCTAAATGATAGGACATTTCTGTGTGCACGGTATTTTCTGGCCCAGAATTTCCAGTCTCAGGGCAGCTACATTAAGCAGCTAAATCCGTTTTTCTTATTACCTCCATCTATTAATAATTGCAGTCTTCAAGAATGGGAACATTCAGTATTTTCCCTAATGCAACACTCCCATTCAATCCAGATTAGATTCCACCTCCCCC
>VXBL01003636.1:348316-362822 GCA_013400195.1 Aramus guarauna
CCAATTTATTTTAAGGTGCAGTAGAGAAAAAAAAATGTAGAAAATAAGAGACTGTTTGTTGAAGTGTGCAGCATATTTTGTGCAGAAATCTTAATTCATGCAGGAGAATACTTAAAGACTTCTTTGTTATTAAGGTTGAGCCTGAAAAGTTACCATGTCCTAATCAGTCTTGTTCCCTGAGCCTGTCTCCTTTCCACAGTTACTTACTGGGGATACAAGATCTTTTCCCTGCAGAAAATAGAAACCTTTCTTCCCATCCCACTTGTTAGTAGCAGCTTCAGCCCACTTCATAGTGTCTTGCTTTTTTGCTGCTATGTTTTGACTTCAGTAAAACATCTGCTCAAAATGTTTTGGGGTCTCCAGTCTGCCCTGTAACATTTTTTTCTCCTCCTATTTACCTGTTTTAGGGCTGGATGCAATGTGGCCCAAAATGACTGCTTGAATCATCAGGTTTTGTCTGATGTTGTGGGCATTTGCTTTCCAGCTCAACTACCCACTTTGCTTCTATCCGAAAGCTGTTTAAGAACTTCACTCTTCTGATGGTTAGCAATCTCATTCCCTGTTTAAATTTACTTGTGGCCAGTTTATATTTACTTTCTCTTTTGTCAAGTCTATCCTTTGCTTCGGTAGCTCAAATACCTCCCTAATTTGCTTGTAAAAGGCACTTATGTCTTTCCCCTCCTTAGCTCTAAGTTCGTTGGACTAAACAAACCAAACTCTTCTAGATTCCTTGGGTGAAAAGCTTCTCTGTTTGTCATCTTAGTAGACATTCTTCACACCTGCTCTCATTTGGATCTTACTCTTATAGACGCAGTTGCACAGCAGTGTTTACAATACTGAAGATGAGATCTTAATACAAACATGGGAGCATTAATAAAAACCCTCTGTTAGAATTTATCTATTTCTGAGCTGCATCACAATGTTGGTTTTTATGAATTTAATACACCTGGGTCTTTTTTCTTTCTTCCCTCTTATTTTCAGCTGCTCAGCATGCATGCTATTTCTGTGGACATTTCTTGGATATTTGAGGGGACTGGGCAAATGTGAGGCACTTAGTGACATGGTTGAGTGGTTGACTTGGCAGTGCTAGGTTAAGGTTGGACTTGATCATGTTAAAGGTCTTTTCCAACTTAAACAAGTCTGTGATTCTGTGATTCTGGTTTCCTACATTGTGATCTTTTTTGGACCCAAGCTGAGTTTGGAGATGCCCTTACATGTTACATAAGAAAAGCCAAGTGGGATCAAGTTTGAAGCCAACTTGTGAATCCTTTGCTCTTCATAATCCTCTGCAGACATGGATTCAGTTAGATACTTCAAAATATCTCAGCATTTATGGGCATCTTTTTTCTGAAGTATCTTAGCAGTCAAACACAGTCGTTCAAGTGACACAGCTCATAACTGCTACTTTAAAAGGCCTCTTACATATTCCTGGCCACTTTATTTGTCATAACTGGTTTTGGAATGCTTATCTTTAACAGTCCAGTGCTTTGGCCTTTAACTAATACTTAAATATTCATGGTTCTGCCCCAAAAGAGATGCTCTGATCTCAGCACAGCCCAAAAAAGGTCCTGTTGTTTCTGAAGGCTGACATAAATCAGGTGTAGTCTGTATTGGGTGAGACACATGACTAGAGAGTGGAGAAGCAACTGTGAAAAAAGAAAAGCTTACCTATCCCCATTGTAAACGCAGAAGAAAATTTATCGGAAAGAAATGTAAGCAAAATAAATCATTGTTTCAGTATAAAAAATGCATACAATAAAGTGCTTAATCTCTTTGAAAATGTGAGAGGGGCACTTCAGGCACAGAATCAGTCCTCATGTCCTACACGCTGTGGCAAGGGCTCAGTAAATGATGGAGCATGAACTAACCCAATGGATAAGGAACATCCTAGCAGTCTAATGGTGTAAGAAGTAGTAAAGAAAAAAAATGAACTGAAACAAGAAACAGCATGAGATAGATGTCTAAGCTTGGAAGTGCTAGAAGTCTTCTACAGTTGCCAAGATTTCTAGTTAGCCGAGATGAGATGTAAACTAGATGTCACACAACCCAAGCGAGTGTGGCTATATAAATGACTGCGCAGTGACCGTGTAAAGTAGCACACAAAGGGCAGATGCTGTATAACAGCACAGCTAGTTTTCATGAATTCCTCCTCAATCCGCTGGCTACGTCTTCTCTGTAGCAGCTCTGGAAGAATCGTTCGGGGATTCCCAAGACGTCTAGAATGGCAGTTCTTCTGAGAAGCGGAGCTGCAGGCAGTGATGAGTTATGCAGCATATCTCTTAACAGCCAGAAAAAGGGCAAAAATTCTTTCTGGTAGGGTTCAGAGGGGGAAGAGGTAGTTTATGCAGGTTTATTCTGGGTTGCATTCTCTCCCTGCCTGGCAGCTTGTGATCCGATAGATCTGCAGAACAGGAACTGGAGATTTGCCCTCCTTGGTTTGCTCAGCGTGTTGGATATTTTCTGAAACAGAGTACTGTCACAGCAGCTGGTCTGGAATGCAGGACTGTGGATGTATTATTTAGTAAGGGCTATAATTAAAGAATAATACTGATCTCTTCATTTTGCCTTTATGTTTTTTATATATGGTGTTGTTACAGACTAAATTTCATTTTTATTTGAATATCTATCAAATAATTTTATGGGAATAGTCTGCAATGGAACAGTGTTTTACCACTCAAAATTTAGGAATACAGTAAAGGACCCATACTACTTCTCAGCAGAGTCATCAGCACCAGCTAGAGAAGATAATCCTGCATTGCCATCTGTGTAGGATTTATTTTCATTCATGGACCTATTAAAACAGTTATTCTCACTTCAGCTTCATGAATTTGAAGACTGTAACTTCAAGAAATTAGAAAACATCTATTTACACAAATCTTGACAGTCCACACAACTAATAGGTTTGTTTTTAATTTATTTTTTAAAAAGCATCATTGTAGTAGTATATGTTTAAAATACTGAAAATGCAATTCAGAAATGAAAAATGAAGAGTGTTTCCTGGTTTTGATAGGCAGATTCAACCTGAGAAGCTGTCAATCTGATAAGCATGTTCTGCATATAATGAAATTGAAGCACAGTGGAGTAAATGGTTCTCAGATACTTCACAAAATCTTTCTAAAATGTATTAATGAGTCAGTTAAAAAAAAGAAAAAGAAAATCAGCAAACAAAAAACTGTAAAGAATAAGGAAGGAAACTACTTCATCCCAAACAATACTTGTCTGAGGAGGAGAAATATAAAAGCAGTGATAATGAGTGTTTATATTTGAGCATGACTAAAATATCAAATATGGAGATGTTTATGCCTGATGAAGCCATTTACATGAATAGCTAAATAATTTGTATGTATACAGTTTCTTATACAGAATACAAGAAACTAAACAAAACCAAACCAGGGCAATATATTATAAAAGAAAGTGAATTAAGCATTCTTCACAATATGCCTGTTCTGCCTAATGATTTGAAAGAAGATTGAATAATTTAACACATCTCGCCAAAGATGAATGAAAGGAGAAGCTGAGTGGGCTTTTAATCTGAATTCTAAGGGCAACAAAGCGTGTGAGACCTCAACGGACTTGCATATTTGTCTTTGGCATTTTGCCTTTTAGTTCTTGTGTTCATTAATTTTGAACTTACTGTACATTTTTGGTGAGATTTGACACTAGGTAGCAGGCTTTAAAAGTTTTGTTAAAGTTTGTTACAAGTTTTGTTAAAATTAGTGGCTAAATAGAGAAGGGAGATCCTTTTGGTGCTGCTGCCAAAAGAGAGGCATTGGGTTATTCTATGTTAGACATCAGAGAATCGTCATGAGAAAGAAAGCTTATGAAGGACCCAAAAATACAAAACCCCTCAGTCAGACAGACAATTGATCAGGCAGGAGGAGATGCAGATAGGACCCCAGACCAACCTCTAAGGGACTGCCTGGAGCAGGGTCAACACTTTACACAGCTGTGGCAGGGACAGGTACACACTGGTGGCCAACCATGGGCTAGCTTAAGGGCTGCGATGTGACACACAATACATGAAAACCTGTGATAAAAGGACTTTTCAAGATCGAAACTTGAGACATAGGAAGACTGTGTTAGCTATGCAGGTTAGAGATTTACCCCAGCATCGCCCTGTGGTACTTTTGGTGGTGTAGTTGGCTGACCCCAGAACTAAGTGACTTTTCTATGTTAGGACACAATGGTGGAGTTCATTACTGAGCAGGTAGCCCAGCAGTCAGCCACCAGGGTCGGCTGAACCCGACGTGCTTGCTCACAGTATTACTTTATTTTTCTGTAGATTAACAGAGAGTGTCTGAATTCATCTGTAAAATAAATATTGCTTATTTACTAGGGGTTACCATAAACTTTGATAGACAGCATTTCATTGGCTCTTGTTGCACTTAGACTTCAGGCCTTGCCAAACTATTAGCAGGAGGGTTCTCACAGATCTGAAAAATGCAGGAAATGAGTCAAAGCTCAGCTTTCATTTCATAAATGAGTTTCTTGATCCTGGTCTGTCTCACATCCTATGAAAATAGTATAAATTGGGTGACCTATGATCGTGTAAGCCAGAGAAAGTGGACATATCTGGGTAGGACAAGGTGGGGGGTTCAGTAGTTCTCACCATACCCTGGCCCATAAATACTTCTCATGTATGTGGACTCAGTTTGGTCAAGACGTGACCTGGAAACTTCTCTGAGCAGCCTATTGCATTACATGTATTGTCCCTCTGGCCAAGCACCGTAGAAGCATGATAACAGATATGCTGGTGTTTGGTACATGAGGCGGATGAGTGCCACACCAGTGGTTTAGTAAAGCTCCTGGAACGGTGCTAAAGCTGCACCTGACCCTTTACTACCAGGGAGCTGAAAAAATGGCACAAATTCTTCAAGGAATTACAACTTTTAAAAGCTGAGTTCCACCCAGTTTGCCTTTAAAATACCTACACCGATTGTCCTGTGACTTGAAGGCTTATGGGGAGGATCCTTCCAAGCCAACAACATTCCTCTGATAAAATTGCCCAACCAAACGCAAGTAACTTCACTGCGGATGACTTGCCATTCTGTTCTGTAAGACTCTCACTCAGCAAAGCCCTTCAGTACATGCTTAAATCCACCCCTGTTGACTCAAAGCACGTGCTTTAAGGCTGTCATATATTTTAGCCAGGGACCAGTGCTGTCTGCACTTTTGGCATGCTCAAAGACCCCAGCCACGAAGCCAGGGGAGAGACTACAGTCGGAGGGATGGCGGTTACATGCCGGAGGACTTACCTCAGCAACCCCCCGGTCAGTCCTGCCCCTTGCTTTTGTTCTTAAAACCCATAAACACTTAAAGCAAAAGGAGAAGGCAGAGGCCATGTGGGAAGACGCAGGGTATGACGTCGGCCCTTCGTGGAGAGGGTGGCAGCAGCCGGCCGGAGCGGCGTGAGCACATGAGTTATCGGTGCGGCCATGAGATCCAAGATGGGAGACGTGTCATGCCGCAGATCTGTGTGACTTGGCAGGCGCCCGCTCAACAGGAGTTGTGGGGCCTCTCGGGTTTTCCGCCACCCTTCAGATCCCTGGCTGTCATATTAATCCCCTTTTTAAATCCAACCTCCCTTCTCCAGTGATTGACTCCTACATCTTTTTTTCATCTCTCTGAGCAGCCAAACAGCATCCTGCACAGCTGAAAGCTATTCGGCTCCAGGACCAAGCACACACTGCGAGGGAAGCTCGTGGCCTTTCGTGGTGGTGATGGCCAAATATGCGTGTAATGTGCTTAGTCTTCACTAGCCCACACAGCGAGAGACCCTGCTCCTCTCTTGAACTTGGGCGTAACGCGTTCCCTCTGCCATCGGGCAGGCCAGCTCTAGACTAATATTTTCTGTACAGTTAATTATGACAGGACAAGTGCTGTACCCCAGTGGAAATTTGCCGCTTGAAAAATTGCCTAAAAATATATCCTACAGTAAATGTTTCTCTGCGTGATTAAGTGTGCATGTGGACTGTACTGCGCAGAGGGTTTCCCAAAAACAAATGTCTCGTCTAAGTCTCTTGGCAAGGCCTTCTTGTTTTTTTAACAGTTTATCAACTTTTGTGTTATTTACTAATGGCAGGAATTACTCTGTAATTCCTTTTAAAACTAAAAATTCCAAAAGCCTGCAAAGATTAGAGACTGTAAAGGTAAAAAGAGGAGGATGGTGTGAGGCAAAGACTAATTCTCAAGAAGAAAAATGCTCCAGGGGTTCAGATGCATTCTTTGGGCTATGAAAACTGGGGTCATCTCCTTGCTTTGCCTCAGCCTTCGTGCACTCTGTCAGTACCTCATTGCTGGACTGTGACCGTCTCTGTGCCAGGGCACCCGCTGCACAGATCACAGGGAATGAGTGAGTTCTGGAGCAACCGTGAAGTGACCATCTCAGGCTGTCACCACTGAGCGGCCGGTCAGACCACTGCACGTGAGCTGCCATGAAGATCCACCTGTCCTGCTTTTCAGACCAAGGCAGTACTGCTGCCTGGCCCGACCCTGCGCTGTGTCGGCATGCCAGCCGGTTTGGGGTTAGCCAGGGATCCTTTGCTGTCCCGTTCAGGTTGATAGCACAGATCAAACCACCTTTTCAGTGGATCTCAGTTCTCCCCGCTTAGAAGGAAACCCTTTGCCACTCCAAGGAGGGTACAGAGTCACCTGGGCTGCGCTGCCAGGCTCCTGCCTGATGCCTTCAGCAGCGTCTTCCTGCTCCTCTCTCCTGCCAGCCCTGCGTGTCCGTACGTTCCTCTGCCATGAGCCGGCTGGGGAACCAAAGCCAAAACCTGACCTGACCAAAAAACAAGAGAGAGGAAAAAAAGCAGAAAGCTCTTTCAAGATGGTGTTGAGGTCCTGGTCGAGAGCAAGGCTGGGAGTGGGATCACTCCTTTTGACAGCCCTGAGCTGCTGGATTAGTCCAAGCGTTGTGTTAACCTGCCCTGTGAGGCACAAGAGGAGCAGGAGTGTTCTGCATGCACAGCACTGAAATGGGGTCACACTCCCGGCTGGGAGGTGGGCTCCCGCTGAACATACAGCGTCTAGCAAACGCAGCCCGGGCTCTGATGCACTTGATGGCTTGCAGATTTCTCTGAGAGAATATTGTGTAGCTGGCAAAAGAAAACACAAGAAAGGAAGGAAACAGCACTGATTGCTTTTCAGCCCTTTTCTGTTTGCCTCGCCTCTTCCCAAACATGCAAAGACATCTTGCAATGCCAAAGACCCATGCAACATAAGGGCGAAACATTGGTTGGACCCACAGAACAAATTTCAACGTAGACCTTTGCCTTTCATCTTCAGACAGTCTGGTGCAATCTGAAGGGCATAAGGCAAGCTGTGTGAATGAGAGAGCACCCCCCTGCAAAAGCATGTTCCCGTAAAAAGCCTCCTGGTGTGCACCGTCTCGGTGCTCCAAGCTGGATTTCTCTGAAGACAAGAAAGGACTATTGCAATTGCATCCTCTGAGACAAATTAACACAATTCCACTCTGTGCTCGTACAAGACTCATGATTCTGTGATCTGCCAGGGTTGTAGCATAGTTAATCTTAGAAGCAGAGTTTTATAAAGGTGCTAACTGGTGTTTCATGGTGCCCCTGTGGTGTTTCGTTTTCATACAAGGCCTTATTTGGAGAAATGCTGCGTGAGCATTTAAAGCAGTTACAAGGGCTGTTTGATCAGCCAGAATGATTCCTTTGGGCAGTATTTTGGAAAAATAATATTTAAAAATTGCACTTTATAAAAATTCCGAGGACATATACTCTGAATTGTTGAATGTCAGCATAATATCGGTTTGAGAAACATTCTTTTCCTTACTTTAAGCTGTGACAAAAGAACACAGAAATTAGAAGGAAACCAAACTGCACAACTTAATACAGTGACACTTTTTAACAGGGTTTCCACAGTTTTCTTTGTATGGTGGAACTATGATTTTGAGGTGTTTTGGTTTTTTTCATTGAACCCTAGGACACCTCCTTCCAGAGTTAAATGTATTAGGCTTTCATAAATAGCTACTGCCAGGGGGAAATTGTGTGTTCCTTCAGGGTATATTCATTTGGAGCGTTTGGAAAGGATTCATTAGAAAGACCTTGTTTGTGTTCAACCCTAGCCTGCCTCACACCTCAGTACTGTCACCTCTCACAGCGGTTGCACAAATGTAATCCTGCAGGCATCTATGTATGTCAGGAAGCGTACCACGGCGATTCAGAGGTCCACATCCACACTCCTTCTTTTCTCTGGCAGGTCGTGCAAAGATGAACCCAGGAGGGCAGAGAGAAAAGAGAAGGAGAGGAGAAAGGCGAGGGGGACCACAGGGAGACTGAGTGTGTCGATGGCTCCTGGCTGTGTGTATTCAGTAAAGAGCTCCTATAGCATTTTTTTGCATGTTTTAAAGGTCTACCTTCGGTGTCCTGGCTGTCTTCCAGCTTGTGTGATCTTTCCTCCTGACCTACAGTCCCTCTTCAATTTCAGCTAAATAAGCTATTCCTCATTTTCTGTCTGTTTACCTTTGCTGTATCCTGTTAGGACTCCATCTGTGAGGTGTGGAGTCCTCCTGTGATATTCCAAATAGAAAAAGGTAGCAAAAGCCTTTCCGCTCCAGTAAATGTTTTCAAAAGATTTTCCCCATTCTAGAGCTGGAAGAACAGCGGGACAGGAATTTGAGCGGGGGTCTCTCCTGCCCACCTGGGCAACCAGGCACTGTGCAACGACTGCTCCTCCAGGCTGGACAGGAAATTTCATCCCAAATTGAAGAGCACTTACTGAGGTGAAAAGGGGATTCTCTTATGAGAAGTTTGGTGTCAACAGCTTGAAAATATTTAAATGGGGTTTTCTGTCATCCAAAAGTGCCAGTCACCTCAAGCACTGAACTTTCCTTTGACTTCGCTAGCAGCAGGCAGCTTTCCCAGCCAAATGGATTTAGGTCCTTAAACTGCTGCTGCTCTTCCTGTGACTGATGATCTGCATGCTCGGTTCAGTGGGCTCTGTGCCATGTGCACTACAGCTCCCTTTGGTCTAGGCTGTCCGTACTCATATATGCTGTCACTCTTTGTGCTTTGCAAAGGGTAGTGTTCGCCTCTTAACCCTCAGTTCTCCTTAGCTAACACTTAGCTGGAGATTAAACTAGACTTCCTGTTGAAACCCTCACCGCCTTTCCCTCTTGCTTCATTCCCGATACAGGAATACAGCGTTATTTCTTCTGTGTTTTTTTCCTTTGTTTAACTCTGCAGTTAGGTCAGTGTCAGGAGCCTGTTAGCAAAGAGGCCTCAATTGCTCAACCCACCCTCACCCGGTACCCCCACCAATCCAGCCCCTGGATTGGAGTCAGAAGCTCCATTTAGGCTCAGTGTGGGCACTTGCTACTTGCCTGAGCTACTGTGTAGGTGTAGCCTGGTCTCCTGCTCCATCTCCCGCCTGGACTTCTTGGATGAACCCCAAACCTTGCTAATCACTTGCCTTCTTGGGGATTGTTGATGGACCCTGTTATGAGGCTCTGCCTGCCATGTTCTGATGCCATGAGATAGCGCTCCACTGGTGAGGACACAGCCTGTGCTGGGGTGACCCTCAGCTCCTGGGTCATCCCCTCTGCATGGAACAGCCCCACTCTTGCTGCTCCCTGGCAGTCCTCCTTGCTGCCTCCTGATGGCTGAAAAGAGAGCTCTATTGTTATTATTAAGCTAGAAAGAGAAAACCGGAGTAAAACTCTGAACCAAATATGACCTTGAGATCATCTGGATTCAAGTATTTCCTTATTCTGTGGATGGATCTCTCCCTGCAGATGTTGGGCCCCTTACCATTAGTGCCTAAATGCATCTCAGGTTTCAGGGAAGCCTTCATACAGGAGTCTTCTATTTCAAGACCTACAAGATTTCCTTCAGCATTAATCCACAGTGTTAACCTCAGATCCAAGATCTTACAGTCTGTAGGCACTGTTCCAGGGAACCACTGCTGACCAGTGCAGGATCCCTGTCTCCAGATCTTCCAAATCAAAGAGAGAACTAGGATGTGAAGTTATATTTTGAGGGGTAGAGCCTTTATCAAGCAATGTCAACAGGGAGACTATCATCTTTGCACCACCCTCAGAGCTACAAATTGCTTGTTAAAAGCTGGAGCATGCTAGCGCACCTGGATTGTACCACAAGTCAGCAGTTCTCTTCTAATGCTTGATGCCCATAGCCCACAGCACAGGTGTACTGGCCTCTAGGGAAACGTCCTTGCTATGTGGTCACTGGGAACATGGAGACGTGTGTCAATGATACCTGCAGCATCTGAGATGCCAGGTCCAGGACAGCTGTCTGCCCAGATACCCTCACAAATGTGGGACCAAACATGGGTTGGTTCATGGAAGAGGTAACCCTCTGAGAACCTGACCTGAAAGCAACAAGGATGATAATTAAGTTTAATATCCCAATAAACCAAGTCTTGTTGTCTCTTGAAGTCACTGTAAATTGCAAAGAGCTCTGGAGGAGGAAGAAACTCTTTCACATTGAAATACTGATCTCCTGGAATGATCTATGGCAGTCTGTTGGAAAGAGGATCAATGAAAAAGCATCCTGGAAAAATATATGGTTGAATATCTAAGCTGTGTCCATCTTCTGATCCCTAACAAAAGAAGAAATGAGCCCTAACCAGTAAGAGCCACGAGACCTGTGATTCTTCTGGGGAGAGAAATATGGGATCACTTCTATCTGACATTTGTTATGCAGGGCTGAAAGATGTTCAGGTACTATGGTGAGATTTCTGGAGTACCTCTTCAGAGACATGTGAGAGTAAGTTGTTCTAAATGTTTTCGTATTCAAGAGATAGAATATCTCTGAAATTATTCTATTATCATTGCTATTTGTCTAAAATCTCGCAAAATCTTTTAAAATATCTGTCTTAAGGCATTCATATATGTATGCATTGTAGGGTTCATAGAACAAGGGTCGGCTGCCAGATGAGATTTGGCCATTTTAAGGTCGTCATTGATGGTATTTGTTTCAGTGGTTTTGCTTCAGCCACAGAACTAGATGCCAATTGCCAGGACAGTTGAGAGCCAGGTACAGACTCTGTACCCAGCTGAGCACTCACCAGTCTTCAAAGGATGTTGGGCCATGATTGGCATCTTCTATAATAATTATTGTAATGCCTTTTAAAAATATACTTGATTATAAACTCATGCTTTTATGCAAATGCACGTGTATTCACAATAGAGGAGGAACACTGGCACATCAAGACCTATGTTAGTGGATCTCAAGGAATAAAGAGTTCATCCAAATTTTTAGGCACCTAATCCCCATTGAAATAATTTTGAGTCAGGCACCCAAATCTTTTGAATGGTCAGGGCCCAAATTTATGTTTCTTTGTTTTGAACTCTGATGTCTTCCCCATTTATACATAATCTGTTGGTATAAAATTCAGCCTTTGTATGTGTAGGGCCATACCTTGGCCCTAATGAAGTCAGTAGCGGCTGGTAGTGAATGGTACGAATGCAGTGATGGTGAAAGATACCTCGGTCAACATTCATGTAAGACCATCTAATCATCAGCCTCACCTCTAACCACCTAAACAGAAACAGCTGCAAGCAGAGGCATTTTTCACATTTGGTCATAAGATTTCCAAATGTATTAATTATTTCTAGATGGTAAGTAAGGCGGTAACACTTAGAAGAGATC
This sequence comes from Aramus guarauna, assembly GCA_013400195.1. NCBI lineage: Eukaryota > Metazoa > Chordata > Aves > Gruiformes > Aramidae > Aramus > Aramus guarauna. The sequence goes on from VXBL01003636.1 coordinate 359,953, forward strand.
CGGGGCCTTGAAAAATATTTGTATGAAGAATTTCCCTCTGTCAAATTCTTGTCCCAGCTGACCCCACGAGGAAGGGATCTAACATCCCCAAATCTGGTGGGTCAGATTTAGCCCCTTCTGCTAAACACACCCCCATGGGTTTCACAACAGTTTGAAAAGGCGCTGTTTAAAGCTGGCTGCAGCAAGAAATTAAACAAGTAACACTGATAATGGGAATAACCTCGGAGACAGCGTATTTTTTGATGACCAGAACACTTAGAATAATTTACTATTGTATGAAGTGATGCAGCTGGTTAACTTAAAATATTCCTCTTTTCCACATGGAGAGAGAGATGGCCGCAGGAAGCAGTTCTAGAAAGCCATTTGCATTCCCCTGTGGCTTGTTTTGCTAAATCAGTTTCAGCAGAAAGAGCTACTCCAAATGGTGCATTTTTCCTGTCTTGGTTTGTTTTGTACTTGTTCAATAAAATAGATTCCAGAAAAGACAGGGTTGTATAATTTTTAATAAGATTTGTTAAAAATAGTGTGGCTGTGGTGAGAGGAATGACCAAAGGAAGTGATTTGTTTCCTGTGATCATTCCTCCTCCTTTACCAGTGACCTTTCTGAATGTGAGCAGAAGAGAAAATATTCACTTTATTTAAAATTCATGGCAAACAGCGAGAGGGTAGCAGGGCTACCACAACTCTCATAAATTACACACGAGCTTGACCCTTCTGGAAGACGGGGCCTTACTTTGCTGAAGGGCTTTCAGGGTTTGGTGCCGCTGCCTCCGACCGCAGCGGCACACAAAATATAGAGTGGGGAGATAGCGGGAGGAGGAGGGGGCCAAGCCACTTGCTCAGCGCCCGAGCCCCGGTCTGGCCTCCTGCTCCAAACCTTTGCGGAGGCTAACGCGGGAAGGAAGCCCTCGCCTGTGATGGTTCCTGCCTGTTCAAAAAGGGAACAGCGTGTGCCTTAATGTGGTCATGGCTCCCGCTTTTGCCAGCATCCCCTCCATGGCAGCCCCTGCGAGCTTCCCCCGGAGGGTTTCCTGCCCCCGCTGAGACCCCGTCCATCCCTCCTGATCCCTCCTGCTGGGGAAAGCAGGGAAGCTGCCCCTGGCGAGAGCGGAGCGCTTTTAAATTTGTATTCTGCCCGCAGTATTGGGGCATCTTTTTAATTCTTGTCTGACCGATACTTTTCATGCTGGACCGTGCAGCGATCGCAGGATTCCAGTGAGCACAGGCTGTGCAAACACCAAAGCACCTTTTTTTTTTTTTNAAAAGCCGAGGAAGGTCCTGCGGAGTGCAGTGGTAAAATAATCAGCAGAACGAGCCATATTCTGACTGAAAGTAGCTGGTTTGGTGCATTTCGTTGCCCTAAACTGAGGAAGCTTCCTCTCATATCCAGAAATGATCATTTTTGTTCTAAAGGACTTTTCTGCAGGTCATTTTTGCCAGATAGCTTGGCCAGTTACTCTGTGCTTAGTCCGTTTTAATAATAATAACAGCAACAAAACTTTACAAGATGTTCTTTCCTCTTTGTCTGGCAGGATTAGCAGTTCAGCCAAGGTCTGACCGGCCGCTGGCTCCAGAAGCGAAGGACTCAAAGGCACTCGGAGGCAGCCGTCAAAGGGAGAGCCTTGTTACCGGGGTGGGCTTTGGGGACGGCTTTTTCCTCTGGCCTCACCCAGAGCAGCACTGACCGCTGCCCAGAGTGCAGAGTTGGGGTCTTCTGCTGTTGGAGGAGCTTGCTCTGAGGAGTCTTCTAGGAAAAGCAAAGTCTGGGAGGCAGGCAGACATACCAACAGCATTTTTCCCTGCACATCCACTTTTATACGTCTCGTTAGCACCGAAGGATTGAAATAGCAAATCTTTGGAAATAGCTTGGAAAAGTGTTTTCTCTCTTGGAGCAGTTGCCTTTGAACATTTGTGCCTAAGCTAAAAAGAAGATCAGATGTCATTTAAGCCGACTGAAACAAAAGAACAACCCCATCAGACTTATCTCTGAGCTGGTCTAGCCCGTCACCGAAAGCAGCGAGCGCTTTGCAGGAGCGGGGCAGAAAAGGTCGCACTAACAGAGCCTGGGATGAGGTCGGGAGGAGGCGATGACGATGACAGGAGAGCTTCACGCTCAAACAACGCAGTAAATGAGATTTTTGTTTTTTTCCTCCCTTGTCCACGCAAACTGAGAAACTTCTCTTCTAAACGTTTCGTAGGCACAAGAATAGAAACAGACGACCTCAGGGCCACAGGTACTGCAAACACCCGGGCCTCTGCTTGGCTCCCACGGGCAGTTCCCCCTGAAGACGTAAACCGCGCGGTTTGCTTACAGCCAGCGCCTGGGTGCCCGCCCCAGCAAAGCCGGGCAGGTGAGCTGGGTTCGCTGGACCAGCGGCTCCGTGGGACGAGCAAGCCCGGTTGCAATTGCCTTTGGGCTCACAAGGAGTCAGGATTAGACCCCTCGTTCTTCCTGCTTACGTGCTGGATTTTCACCTTCCGTGCTCCTTCTGCAGGGCAGCCGCCTGCTAAATTTAGAATACCTTTTTTAGAAGTTGTTTCATGAATACACACACACACACACAAAATAATTACATTGTAAAAAAAAATGCAGGCTTTTGAAATGCCATTTGTGAAGCGTTCCAACTATGTACGACTGGCTCAGTTACTAGTTCGCAATTGCCATCTGAACATCTATTTTTCCAAGCATTTAAGAAAAGTGATGTGTACATTTTTCATGTGTAATTAGGCAGCGTAATGTGATCTCTTGCTGCAGTCAAGCTGCCATGTGCCGTAGCCTCACTGAATAGCTTCCAGATTTCAACCCAATCTCTTCTGTCTAGACTCTACGTTGCTATTTTTTTCTCTCTCTCTTTTTTTTTTTTTAAAGG
>VXBL01003638.1:0-22783 GCA_013400195.1 Aramus guarauna
CCTGGAGGTCTTCAAGACCTGAGCGGCCACAACCCTGAGCTCAACTGTCACAAGACACTCTTCCTGTAGTCGTGGTCCATCAAGTCAGAGGATTGGATAGCCTATCATCAGTATTAAAGATTGAGTCAAAAAAAGCACTGCCTGCTTCCACTTCTTCGGCAACCCTATGTGCCATCTTCAACAATTCTGCCTCCTGTATTTTTCTTAGACGTCCTATTAACGTACTTTAAAAATCTTTTCTCCTTTTCTGGTACAACAGTGGCTGGTTTTAACTCCAGTTGAGCTTTAGCCTTTCGTCTCCCTGCATATGTGAACCATGTCTCTGTAATCTCCCTGCAAACCTGACTTTGCTTCTATAGATCATCCAACATCTTTTTCCTCCTGAGTTCCAAGATTTCCCCATTCAGTCAAGCTGGTCTTCTGCCCCACTTGCTTCACTTGCAACACAAGGGCATTGCCTATTCCTGTGTTTTTAAATGGTTGTTTTTTAAAACTGACTAGTACTCATGGATCCTTAAGCCTGCAAAAGCATATTCCCTGGGGACACTGCGAAGTAGCTCCCTGATTAGCTTAGTTTCCTCTCTTGAAGTACAGGGCAGCAACTCTAGTGAACTTTTTTCTCATTACACAGAAAATTTTCAACTCAAGCATTTCATGATCACTATGGCCAAGACAGCCACCTACCATCACATGTCCTGTGAGTCCTTCTCTATTCATAAATGACAAATCTACTAGGGCGTATTTCCTAATTGGCTCACTGAATACTTGTGATAAGAAATTATCTTCAACCACCTCCAGGAATTTCCCAGACTTGCTTGTCACAACAGTATGGTATTCCCAGTTGATGTCTGGGAAGTTGAAATCTCCTAAAATGACAAGGGCTACCAAGCCAGAGATTTCTCCTAATTGGCTATAGAATGACTCATAGTAGCTGGTGTTAACAGACATGGAAGGGAGATACAGTGTTCTGGTTAATGCATTAATCTACATCAATTTCTAGATCAACAATAAATTTCACTGTAAATCCTAGCAACACAGTGAGAGATATATGGAAATTGAAAAGAATGCTTTGCAGCAGAGAGTCTACTAGGTAACTTTCTATGTCTATGCTGGGTCCCTGCTATGTAGTTTATGTAGTATCTATGCTCTAGTCTCTTCAGGTATGGAAAAAATGAAACTGTGGCCTGTTGATGACATGTAAAGGGAACAATAACTCATCTGCAGTCTGAATTCTTTATAAACCACTCTGTTTTGTCAGAAGTAGCACCTTAACAGGTGCAGGATTATGGCTGAGACTGAAGCTAACTTCTCTACCTTAAAAAAATGCTACAGACTCCTCACCTTTATGTATTATGATCACGCTTGATGTGATAAACACTTCAGTATCATGCCTCTCAGAAGATTAGTTTGTAAGTAGGATGCAATATAATGAATTTGCATAGCAAGAAAAGCCTGAAAGCCTTCTGGAACCATTTTATCACGATCTGTTACAATCTGTCCATGTGACACTTGCTAATATGATGCTTTCACTCACTAGATTGCTTTCATGTGAGTCTGCAGTGTTTGTTAGTATTTATTTTTCTGATAATTCAGCTCATATAAAACTCGTGATAATGCTCCTTAAAGGAAGATATTCTCTCTCTGTTCATGTGTTGCCTCAAGAGATTACAGAGAGACTCCAGAGGCTCCATGCCGCAGTCTCCTCTCTCTACACCATGTGTTTATAAGGTGGCTGGAAGCAGACTTTTTTCCCAAAATAGCATTGGAGTGTATCAGGGTAACAATGGCCTAAAATTCACTGCTGCTGCTCGAGACTGATTACTGCATGTCCTCCAATTGTTGAGTAAGATGGTTTTTGCCTCCTGTCGATTCCCATGGGCAGATCTCGCAAAGCTTCCCTCAGACTGGTAGTGATCTAGTTGAAGTTGTTTCATTTTCCCATCCATTGCAGTTAGTTCAGATTCCAGATGCTCAGCTTTTCTATAAGCTGCTGAAGCTATCTCCTAAAATAAGGAAATTACAGGGTCATTAGTTTAGTCCCATGAGCAAGCCCTAACTCTTGACTTCAGCATCCTTGCTCAGTTTAAATGTCTCTTTCTTCAGTTGCCTGCATCTTTATTGTGTTTATCTGTATCTCCTCAAAAAGCATTTATGGGTAACTGAGGATAAGTGAGTAATCCTAATGAAATTTTAAAAATGGAAATATGTAGAGCTGAGCCTAAAGAAGCTTGACCTCGTTTACTCCTGCCCTCCAGACTACATCTTTCAATATCAATTTGAATATTATGGTGTGTTCTTATATACACAGAATCTTTCCATCTAAATTTTCCCCTGATTCCTGTATACTGAGATAATCTCAATTCTACTACCTTATTGTGGCTTTAATTTGGCATAAATTTTTTAGCAACATTGTATTACCTGTCATTTACATCAGATGAAGGAAATGGGATGCAGCCTTCAACAAGAATCTCATTTTGTTATGGTAGAATCTTTTTGTGCAAGGTAGTAAGGGTGCTGGCAATGGGAAGAATGTAAAAATGCAAAGCAACAACAGAGTACTTTGTCATGTAACTGTGGTTTGATAGCTTAGGCCATATTTGTTGTTTATTATACAAGTCTTTACTTACAGAACATGGTGTAATAACTAGCTTTCATTATTATTTTTTAGGATTGTCTGCCTCAGCTTTGTTAAATATTTTCTGCACCATCTCTGAAAATGCTTGGCTCCAAAAACTGTAGTTAATTATATTGCAGTTACTTCATAGGGAAAAAAACCTTTTCGTTGCCACTTGAATCCTTTCAAACAGGAAGCAAAATATGGTCCTTAGAGAGGTACTGAAGAGATGGGACAAAACACAATTTTTTTTTAAGACTGCATACACATATTTTTTTACTCAGTCTCTTTCCAAGTTTCCCTGATTCAGCTGAAGCTACAGTCCTGAAATATCCACAGGGCAGTTGCCAGCATATGGCAAATGGAGGTTTTCCTGAACTGCAGCAGATTCTCTCATTGGAATTTCAGTCAGGACCATTGATGGTTATTAAAGCACTTAGGTAAAGGAAAAAAGAAATAGAACTACAGATGCCAATGTTTTTTATTTAAATTCAAGGATGACTAAAAGTCCAAGGGCGGTCTGCAACTCAGTAAAAAGATTACTAAATCTGAGATACGAAAAGAGGGACAGGTTACTGGATTATGAAGTGTTTTTCTTGGAAATACAGTGTATGTGTTTGCCTATCTATCTGTTTATAACATGAAACATGACCCAAGCACATTTTTCCTGTGCAACATGTTAAGTACTGAATCAGTTTTGAATACATATGCAATGGTGAAATGCACTCAAAGCTGCTACTATGAACTGCCCCAGTTTTCTCTCAAAACTTGTCAAAAACTCTTAGGAAACAATCATGATAATTAATAAATAGGTTTGTATAACAGTTTTTGAACTTGGGTTGAAAATAAAATGTTTTGCATATGGTGCTGAGTAATTTTTGTAACACTGAAAGTGCATTTCTGTAGCACTCCAAGCTATTTTTTCACAGTTCGATGCAGAAGACAGTGTCTGTTCAAAACTTCTGCTAAATTTATGCCTTAGTACATTTCTGAAGCGTTCACTAGAGAAATGTGAGCTCTTCTGTTCTTGACTGTGACCATTTTGCCACTCAAAGGTTATGGGAAAGAACATTAAAATGGGGTAAAGAGCAACAGAATATGCAATGAAATCAAAAGAATTTCTCTCAATGTAGCTGATTAAGTAGAGCATCAGGCAGAAAGTTAAGTAAACATACAGTCACAGAAAAAAAATCCTGCACTGGGGGAAAGACTCCTTTAGTTCTTCTTATAAGAAGAATTGTTAGATGGCAAGTCTAATTCTCACAAGAACTTTGTTGCAAACTTTGTACTCAACATTTGGAGGTTATCCTGTCAAGCATAAAGTACAACCACATGCAGCATGAGAGAAACTTTTCAGTTTGTATGACAAATGTCACTTGAAAATGGGCTTTGGTTTTAATTTAGAACATTGTAAACAGATCAGGAGAAACCAGTTTTGATCATTTGCCAAATATTGCACAAGTATTTAGACTAATAAATAGCCTTCTATAACAGGAAGTGTACTGTATATTTTATGTGTTCCCATAATTTTTAAGAGAAAGTCTCATCCCTTCTGTTCCACAGATGTTTCTAGAGAAAAAGAAAACTAGAGAAAATAGCATATATTATTATAAAAAAAAAACCATTTCAATCATCAGCCTATGGATTTAGGGAACATTAAGAGTTCATTATTAAAAAGTACATTTTAATTAGAGGGTTTTGCTCACTGATTAGTCTTTCAGACCTCAGGTTAAAGTCATGCCTGACTGAATAAAATATGATGTATAGTTAAGAAAATAATCATAGGGTCTATCATCTCATTACTTTCATTGTGTAATTTACAAAATAAAGCATATTCCAGCTGTTAGGAAAATCAACTGGACTAGTTTCCTACACTATTATTAAAGCATGTGGATCAGACCTACGAATATACAATGTACCAAATATTCTATCTCATGCTGTTGTTACCAAAGCTATGATACACAGCAAGATCTAAGGGTTTTGTTTGGTAAACTTTGCACTGGATTCTCCCTTTTGTATCCAAAATGCCACAGGAAGGAAGCAAGACCAAATAACCTCTATGCCTTTTAGGTGCAGCAAAAGGTTTCTTACTTATGTTGCTTTACCATCCAGCTTGAAGGGCTGTTAGTATGGAACAAGCAAAAATAATTCAAATTACGGGAAGAATACTTCTACCCTCCAAATAAACTCCATGGGTGGTGGTAGTACATGTTAGATCAAGAAATGTATGATTGTCTTTAATTGCGTTTTCACAGGAGAAAGATGTTCTGTGGTTAACAGAGGCAACTTCAATTAAATTCCACAGGAATTTGGTGTCACTTTGGGGAAGGTACAGGACAGTATGCAGACTGCTCAGCAAGTTCTTGGACTGAGTGAGTAATAAAGTTTTGATGCAGACAGTGAAGTACGCAAATAGTGAGAGTCTTTAAAGTTGGATTCCAACCAATGAGTTTGAGAGAGTACAAAGTAAAGTGGATTAGAGTGACCATGACATGAGAGCTGATCACTTTTAAAAAGAGATGGAGCAATGTAAAATGAAATCAGCACTCTGAAAAAATGCAGAAATCGGGAAGATGAGTCAAAGAAGTAGAAGGCTTAGGATAAATGGCAAAGAAGTGACATTAAGGACATAAAGTAGGAGATGGGGAATGTTGAAAGGGAACAATTTGCTTAATGACGGGTTTCACAGGCACCAAGCATAAGCAAAACATATAGAAGGTGGAAACTAGGTTCAGTTATGTAAACACATATGAAGGTCTGAAGTAGAAAATAGGCTAAATGTATCAACAGGAACAAGAGGCATATATGCACATCAGCACTGTAAGACTGAGATGGGAATGCTGCTTTGCTACAGGACAGAAAGGAGGAACTAATGATAGATAATGCAGACAAAATTTAAAGGTTTAATATTTTTGGATTAGCATTCTCTAACAAAGTTAATGCAAGCACGTGACCAAGACAGTATCTATATGGGACAGCACAAGAATACTTCAGTGAACTGAATGCTTTCAAATTGGCAGAGACCAAAGAATTTCAACTTTGGATTCTTACAAATCCAAAGTAATGATATGCGAGATTCTTGCTTAAACAATCATCTGAAGCTATCACAAATATTGCAGTAGCTGTTTTCTGAGAAATGGGTTGATGCTCTGGGAAAAAAAGAACTATGTTAATTCTTTCAAAAATGGGAAGCAAACTGAAAAATTATGGATCAATCTATTTGTAAACACTTGAAAGTCAGTAAAGAAACAGGTAAGAACACACAGGAGTTCATAATAAGCACACTAAGCTACCTTAATCTACCACAGGGGAACACACCGTGGGGCAGGGAAGAATAAATACATGGTATGTATTTTGACTCCTGTAAGAGTCTTCTGTCTCACATGACAGATGCATATAGTAGGCTAGGGAAGTGTGATCAAGATGAAATTGCTAAAATAGGCATACAAAAGCAGTAGTATGACAATATCTTGTGGTGACTCAACAGTTTTTCATTGCTAAACAAAAGCTAGACCAAGGGAGATTTTGCAGTAGCCCACACCTAGTTTAATCTGTTAAATATTTGCATTATAACTATGAAACTGTAATAATGTGTTTATTAAATTTGCAGACAATTTGGAGCTGAAAGAGACTGTAAATTGGAAGACAGGTTTAAGATTCAAAATGATGTTGGCAAAATTGGAGAAAGGATATGCAAGTCAAAGATAATATTCAATAGTAAATGCACGATACTATATTCAGAGAAGAATGTTCAATCGCACAATTGCACAATAAACAGCAATTGGCTCATGGCAGGCTCACTGGCCTGTGACTGGTAATGGATTACCAGCCGACTATGAATTAACAAGATCATACAGTTGGAAAAAAGCATTTTGGGACATATAAACAAGAGATCAGCTTACAAGATGCAGATGAAAATTCTACATTATTAAAGCCTTGGGTGTTCTCAGTTTTGGATACTACTTTAAAAAAGAACCATGATGCAAAATCCAACCAATGGCAGAGAACCCAGAATAGGGCCATGAGAAAGAGCTCATTAAACACAGGACCTACAAGAAAGACTGGGGAAGTTAAGGTTAATTAACGTAAAAAAAGTAAAGCTTTAGGAATACGACAGATAAGAATCTCCATGCACATAAAATGTTGTACCAAAGAGTAAGGTAATTATTGTCTATTCAAGAGGGATAAAATGAGATGTAATAGGTTTGAACAACAGCATGAAAAATTAGAACTGGACACTGAGGGAAAACTCACAGAAAGGGGTAAGAAGCACTGGACCAGATCACTTACTTATGAAGGCTGTGAAGTTGCTGGAAATTTTTAAGAGCACCTTAGAAAAGGATCTGTCAAGATGTTATTTTTTGGGGGAAAGGGGATAAATAGCTCTATTGAAGCTCCTTTAGCCCTGCCTTTGTGGAGTTCTGTAATCTGTCTTGGCCCTAGTTGCTTATCTCCTTAATAAACCTTCTCTGTCTCAGAAATCATTATGTATAAAAATTAATCCATATTTGCAATGTACTTGGGAATAGTGCTGATCAGATTGCTGTCTTATGAGTACAATCAAAGAATCAACGTTTAGATAATTGTCAAGGAATTAATGTGCTTACCTATAGCTATACAAACCATGTGTCCCTACTTAGAAACACAGGCTCAGCTTTATGTGGATTTATGTTTGCCAGCAATATCATAGAATATCTCAGGTGTCAGGGACCTGATGAGATACATCTGCATGTCCTGAGGGAACTGGTGGATAAAGTTGCTAAGCCACTCTCCATCATATTTGAGAAGTTGTGGCAGTCCAGTGAAGTTCCCACTCACTGGAAAAGGGGAAACATAACCCCCAGTTTTAAGAAGGGAAAAAAGGAAGACCCAGGGAACTACAGGCCGGTCAGTCTCACCTCTGTTCCTGGCAAGATCATGGAGCAGATCCTCCTGGAAACTATGCCTAGGCAGATGGAAAATAAGGAGGTGATTGGTGACAGCCACATGGCTTCACTAAGGGCAAATTGTGCCTAACCAATGTGGTGGCCTTCTATGATGAGGTAACAGCATTGGTGGATAAGGGAAGAGTGACAGACATCATCTACCTGGACTTGCACAAAGCATTTGACACTGTCCCATGTTACATTCCTGTCTCTAAATTGGAGAGACATGGATTTGACAGATGGACCACTTGATGGATAAGGAATTGGTTGGATGGTCACACTCAAAGAGTTGTAGTCAATGGCTCAATGTCCAAGTGGAGATCAGTGACAAGTNATCCCAGCTGGAGTACTGTCCAGCTCTGGGAGCCACAGTGTAAGAAGGACATGAAGCTGTTGGAAGGAGTCCAGAGGAGGGCCACAAAGTTGATCAGAGGGCTGGAGCACCTCTCCTATGAGGACAGGCTGAGAGAGTTGGGGGATTCAGCCTGGAGAAGATAAGGCTTATCGCAGTCTTCCACTACCTGAACAGAGCCTACAGGAAATCCGGAGAGGGACTGTTTACCAGGAAGTGTAGTGACTGAACAAGGGGTAATGGGTTTAAACTAAAAGAGGGTAGATTTAGATTAGATATTAGGAAGAAATTCTTCACTGTGAGGGTAGTGAGACAGTGGAACAGGTTGCCCAGACAGGTTTTGGAGGCCCCATCCCTGGAAGTGTTTAAGTTCAGGTTGCATGAGGCTTTGGGCAACCTGGTCTAGTGGAGGGTGTCCCTGTCCATGGCAAGGGGGGTGGAACTAGATGATCTTTGACCCAAACCATTCTCTGACTCTATGACTCTAAGGCGGAAAGGACCCATAAGGATCATTGAGTCCAACTCCCTGCTCCTCGCAGGACTATCTAAAACTAAATTATATGACTATAATATATACAGTAGTGGAGATGCTGCAGGAATCACTGGTGCATTCCAGTGACACCTGGAATTATTCAGTAATTTTTCAGTAGTGTTATAGCATAACAAACAAGGAGTCATACTCCCAGTCCTCACTAAGAGATGGTTGTATTATTTCCAGTCTGGTTTACATTAGATGTTAGTTGTTTGCTTTTCTCCCCATCTACATTTCATCAAATCTTTCATTTACTGCAGCTTATCACTATCATTACAAATAAAAGCTTACAGAGTGAAGTTTAATATAACTGGATGACATGTTTTCTTTTTTACAACATGTAAAAATATATAGCGAGCCATAATGATTTGCTCTAGATCTGATTTCAGCCACTACTGAAAACTTACTGTTTCCTAATAATACATGAAAATGTCAGGTAGTGGTTTAGCTGTCTCTGCTCCCTGAGTGCTTTCTGAATTATCGTACTATTTAAGAAATACGTGTCTATTATAATCACACTTCTTGAAGGGATTATTTAACTTATAAATTATTTTCATTGTCTTTTAGAGTTGCTATCATATCTTGACCTGTATCCAATTCCTACCTAATTAAACACTTTATCACCTCATCAGTTCCTTTTTGAAATGTCAAATTATTACTACTATTATTTTATTGCAAAGCAATATTAATTATATTGGTAAGAAGACCCAATTCTCTCTTGAAAAAGCTTAAGCTTATTTGGATCAAAATTTGCATACAGATCTAACTGGGAACTCACTTTAGTTCAAAAATGCAGATAAACAGAAAACTGTGATATTTCAGATTTATAATCTGAAAAAGCTGTACAGTGCAACAAAGATGTTTTTGAAATTTATTATCTAGGCTGAAGTAATGAAAAATGCATTAGTTACTTTTGGAAAATGTAATTCTTAACAAAAGGAATTTGTAATTCCTTTGACTAGACATTAATTTTTTTCTGAGCCTTTCCTTACTTTGATTTCAAGACAACGAATCACAAACACTACAGTTGGAAAAATCCAGTTAAGTCACATCTACCACCAATGCAAAAGAACATATTCTTCACTGGTATTCGAGGCTTATCTAAAAAATGTCAAATTATTGGATTTTCAGTTCATACTGTAGTAATTCCCTTACTTGTTCTCATTGATATGAATCAACTGCTTTTCCTTACCCAGTTTAAATGTACGTTTTCCCTTTGTAACTGTACCATGTACCATCATAAACATAGATCTGCCTAGATTCAGTATCTTTACTTTCCTTGCCACTTTTACATCTGTAACCCCTTTTCAGTTACCTTACCTTTTGAGGAGCATGGCTTTCTGAGTGAGGAACTGAAATTTTCTAAAAATAAGACCTTTATTGTACTCAAATTAAAGCAGCTAAAATCCAGTCACTTTCAAATGCAGTGATCTGAATTGCATTGTGTCTTTCTAGTAATATGGTTTATGAGAAAGTACATCAAATTTAACAGAAAGGCAGAGGAGGAGGAAGAAATATTGAGAATTTCGGTTAAACTGATACACAAAAAACTAAGGAAATGTTTTTTTCAGGATAAAATAAAGTGAAATTCTGGCCCTAATGTAGTTAAAAGGAATATAGCCAATGAGTTAAGTGGTACCTGGATCCTACTGTGTTTATCCTGAAACATATTCAATACTTTTTAAGTTAATTTTATCTGAAGACACAGTGGAAGTCTTCTACTACTTTGTCATAGAACTGAATGAATAAAAATATTATCTTTTATTAATTGTCCAACAATAATCCAATTTCAGTTGTCTGCTTTAATTTAAAACCCAAAATCAATAAATTCACAGTGGTTTGTAGTAAAATTTTCCAATGTACATAAAAACTGAATATGTATTTTCTGTTTAGTCAGTTGAAAGATAGCTTTTTTGCCAAAATTGTTTTGCTGTTCATCTGCCAAGTCTTGTAAAGAGAGTTATTTTCTTCGGAAATCTTTGGAAACTCCTAAGTGTATAAAATAAAATATTTCAGTAGCATTATAGCATAACAAAAAACATACCCAACAATGTTAAGTAAGGCATAACTGGGGAATTGAATCTTAGCATGCTAGGAAACCATTTAAGGAAAAACAGCATTAGCAAATGCATGTCATTTTGCTTGTGTAATTTGTCATTAAGAAAAATAAATATGTAGGTCAGAGGTGAAAGTTTAATTTTACAAAAAGTCCTTTCCTGTATTTTTAGCACTTCTTAGGAGGGTCTTATAATCTCTTTTAAAATTTCCTGGGAGAGGATGAAAAAGTATCCACTCCTTTGTAATAACAGGGGCATTGAAATTGTTGAGATCAAACGACATTTACTTCTTTCCATTTGACCTCATGGAAACTCTGTTACCTATGATTTCTGTACACAAGGTTTTCTTTGAGAGGCAGACTAAGGGAGACAACAAGATCATCTACAAATACCCTGAGAAATTTTACAGGTCATTTATGACTAACAAGCCCACCATTACTAAGAATTAATTGATCTTTTACCTTATTGCTCGAAAACTTTTATGAGGTGGGTTTGGACAACACAGATTGAGAGCTCAAGTGAGTTTCCTAATTCTCTTCTCTCCACCCTTGATGTCTCTCATATAGATAGCTATGCGACCTCAAAGCAAACGATTTTTTCACATTTATCTTTAAGTTCTTGCAAACTTTCCAAGTGAGGACATGACCTGCACTCACTAGAAGAAAGACATTGAGGTGCTGGAGCATGTCCAAAGGAGAGCAACAAAGCTGGTGAAGAGTCTAGAGCACAAGTTTTATGAGGAGGGAACTGGGGTTGTTTCGCCTGCAGAAAAGGAGGCTGAGGGGAGACCTTCTCGCTCTCTACAACTACCTGAAAGGAGGTTGTAGCCAGCTGAGGGTCAGTCTCTTCTCCCAAGTAACAAGCAAGAGGGTGAGAGGAAATGACGTCAAGTTGTGACAGAGGAGATTTAGATTGGATATTAGGAAAAATTTCTTCACTAAAAGTATTGTCAAGCACTGGAACAGGCTGTCCAGGAAATGGTTGAGTCACCACCCCTGGAGGTATTTAAAAGACGTATTGATGTGGTGCTTAAGGACGTAATGTAATGGTGGACTTGACAGTGCTAGGTTAATGGTTGGACTTGATGATCTTAAATGTCTTTTCCAACCAAAATGATTCTATGACTCTCTGATTCTGTAACAGGTCATACAACGTTGTTATTATTTTTGAGAATCTTGCACAGCTATATGAATAACTTGTTACTTTAGAGAAGTTCATTGCTTCACTGAGAGGAAAAACAGGAGCAATGTATAAAGAAAGTACTTTGTTTTGGTTGTTATAGTCACTATATACAAAATGTAGTTTTAAGAGTTGTTTCAAACAGAGTACGAAAAAATGAACATGTATTTGCATGTATTTAACTCCTGCTTCGATATTACAATATGGCACCAGTTTTATCCACAGCATACCTGTCTTTTCATATAGGTCATTTCTAAAATGTAGGCCCTCCAAGATAGAAATACTGCAACTTAGCCAGTTTGCAAGACTTTTGACAGAAAGGTGAAGTGTTAGTGAAAGGCACACCATTGGCATTCCAGTGATGTCACTGACAAAGTGTTGTTCTCTGTGACAAGACATGGAGACGACCATAAGGCTAACTGGTATATCTTTCAAGACAATTCATTTCCTCCAAGGCCAACCTTAGAAATGACTGGGCCATTCTAGTTTATACTTACCCAAAGCCTGAGGCAGGCATTCAGCATGGCAAATCTTAGTCTGAATGGCTACATTTATTACAATTAAAAACTGTTTTGTTATGTAGACAGGTGGACAAATGTAGGTGGCATCTGAGTATAATATGAAAGAATTTTCTGCTTTTGCCCTTCACATATGGAAAAAAAACAGTGGGTCTGGATTAATCCTCTGTGCTAAAGCCAGACTCCAAGTAGTTAAAGGTCTCTGATCTATTCTGCATCCCACACACAAGCGTGTGTGGGAATGCTTGTAAATTCAACGAAGTGCTGACTGAAAGAAGTTTATGCCTGGCTTCCAATTAGGTACTAATAAGCTAACCTTAGGTAGCATAAACTCTTTCTTATTATGAAGATGGAATATGTTAGCTGTAAGCAATCTCAAAGTGTCCAACTTTATAACACTGCAAAGACTTTTTTTCTTTTTACAGAACTAGCTTTTCCTTTTAACATCATGGCTGGATTCACTTCTTTTTTGGAAGTCAGTGGGACCTCTCCATTGATTCCAATGGGTTTTGGATTGGGGTCTTAGATGTGCAGCTGTTGCTAATACAGGATAAGTATTCAAATACTGCACTAAATGAGTAATAAGAAGTGGCTCAGATCCCCCAGGTCACATGTAAATGGTGGTTCTTCACCTATTCAGGTCTAGTTGCACATTCCAACTATCTCCTGGCTCCAAGTTTAGGGTGTATTTGTCCCCCTATTGGAAAGGGAACAGAACAGAAAGGGTCTACAGTATGCTTCACCTTCATCTTTTATGAGGTCCACTTGTATGACGCATCTTTAATGTAAGTAAGCACTGTGGCCTCTGTCACTCTGGACAAATAGTATATTTGTCAATTTTCTCAGGCATAAAAAGTGAACTTTACCGCTAAATTCTTCAAACGGCGAGCTGAGTATCATGATACAGGGCATTTCAACACCCAGCTTACAGAACATCTAGTTACTCTACTGCGTTCCAGAGGCTTTTGGAACCTACACATCTATGAGAAAAGGTGGAAACTTGAATGGGATATCCAAAATGCAATGTAAGTAGAAAACAATACAAGCTAGCCAATAGGGAAATACTCAGGAAAACAATATATTTTAAAAATTTTATCCTATTCATAAGGCTCCTTAGTCCTATAATAATGAAAGAAATTGCTTTGCCACTTACTGAGATTTTTACAAATATATTTGGAAGGTTGCAGC
This sequence comes from Aramus guarauna, assembly GCA_013400195.1. Lineage (NCBI taxonomy): Eukaryota > Metazoa > Chordata > Aves > Gruiformes > Aramidae > Aramus > Aramus guarauna. Next base: position 13,366 of record VXBL01003638.1, read on the forward strand.
ACCTCTTTGTATATTCTTTTTTCAAAAATTGCTCTGTCTTCAAATTGTTATCATTAATCTGCTTCTTACTTTTGTTGCTAGTTTTCTATTAATAACAGCATAACAGCTGGTTACATTCTATACTGGGAATGGAAAAGTAGCTCACTTGGTGACACTAAGCATCTTGTAAGTGCATTTTTTTCTCCAAGACATATTGTATCTGACAAGTCTGACAGACCATATAATACAGCCAGTAAGAAGTTTCCAGACAGCCCATGAAATTGAAATCTTAGATACAGTAAAAATGACCAAAAAGATGCAAAATCTAGTCTCAAAGAAATGCCACTTTGTGAACATACCAAAATTATTTTGAATAAATATTTAAACTGTAACTCAATTAATTTTTCAGTAATGAATAAAGAGTGTGTGAACCATCTCTTAACAAAAACTTATTTTCCTATTTTTTTCATTACAAAAACCCACTTATCTTCACTTCTTGTTCACTATTGTGGCTGTTTTGTGTACTTCAAGTTTGGAATATGAGATAGTTCAAGGTGTAAGTGTTTAGAAAGCTTAGTTTTATGATACATTAGTATATGGTTTTTACATGTAGCTCTAAAAACATCACTGTGTATTTGAAAGAGAAAATTTTAAAGGAAGATTCTCCTCCAACAGACTTAAATAATAAATTGCCTTATTTTCTGTATATCCCTGTGTACTTTTTTCCTTTTAGCATGTTACCTAAGCTTTCCTATTTGAACAATGGTTTTCTTCTTCTGTAGCCCCATTTTCTTTTTATATTTGATCCTGTCATGAAATTCTAACTGAATTTGTGACATCAGTCATTCCCATAGCAACACTGATGCTTTAAACATAGGATTATGATGAATTCAACACAGTATTGAGTAAAAGGAAAACAACACTGTAAGCAAGATTTTATTAGACCACAATGGTGTTCTGTTAAAAGGGTGAAGAAAGGAATATAAATAGTGAATATGCTTCCACTTTTTAACATTACAGTTCTGTGTGATGGTCCATACATTGTGGTTATTTATTTCAGATGTTCACAATACTTGATGTAACATCTGTGGCACTCAGATGTTGCCAAAAGTTTTAGGCATGCTCCTTAGTCTTGTTCTTTCGTATCTAATGTAAGACACAGTGGGTTTTCATGACTACTTGCAGTTGTAAATAAGCTCAGTAGAGGTAGCAGCCTCTCATCACCTTTGAAAAATCATGCTTGTAACACTTCAGGCTGAGCTTTGATAAACTGGAACACAGGCAACTGCTGGGAAATATGACTGTACATTAATTTGTCTTAGTAAGTTTATGTTAAGAAATGCTATAGGTTTGACGTATTAAGAGCTATAAAAGCATTTTTTTAAAAAAATATTTTTAGTCCAGCACAATCTAATTTACACAATGAAAAAAATATTTCTGTTTTCTGTAAATGACATTCCCTTTAGCTGAATTCTGTTATTACGAAGTATCTTAAGTATAATGCAGACATGCAAATGGATGTGGATTTCTGTTGGGTCAAATTCCTACTCCACATTTTCCAGGCTAAAGGGCTATTAGTTGCATTAGAAATTTTACTAAAAATCTTATTCTGGGGTCAAAGCAGACCCTGGTAAACAGTGACATCTCCTCAGAGGTTTCATCTTCTTCCCACTCCATCATAAACTGTGTAGCTCAACTGAAGGTACACTGACAAGGCTCATATATTCACTGAGGAACCAGAAGCTGTGGTGATATCACAACTACAAAGAACACTACAAAAGCTTTACAGTTAAAGCTATGTTATTCTATGGTTCTGTGCAGTGACTACTGCAAGAATTATCAGTTTTAGGCCTGCTCTGCCCAAGATACAGGAATCCCAACAAGTGTGGCATAAATCCTTTAAGCTTCACTGGCAGAGGGTGCAGGATAAGGGAGAAGAAAGATGCCGAGGATACTCCATATCTCTGTTGCAAGAAATATCAATCTTGAGGTCATAATTACAGTCTGATTAACACATGGATTAAGAATAACACCAAGAACTGTCCCAATACACCTAACTGTATCAAATATGTATTCCAGTGTTCACAGTTTACTACCTCTCCTGAACACCTGGGGAATTTCTTTCACTAAACAGTTTTAAAATACTGTTTCAGAATATGGTACCATCCCATTCTTGTTCATATTTTTACTTCCACCTATAGTTAGACTGCATATACCAGAGGAAAATGGCATGTTTGAAAGACTTCAGTGAAGAAGGAAACCATATTCTTAACTTTTTTTCAGGTATACTGAAACATGTTGAAACATATATGTTGAAACAGCACAAATGCCACAAAATTTCTGAAAGTTACGGGCCATTTCTGAAGTAGAATACTGTGGGCAGTATTATCCTAACATTCTGGCTTAGTCTTGGAAACCTTATTTAATATTTTTAACTCTTCTACTTTATTGAGGTACTTAGACACACAAACATTCCCCCCTGCCCCACCCCAGCTGCTGCCAGGGCTGAGAAGACACAGTATATTGTGTTCTGCTTAGCAGATGAAACATACTTCACAGGGCATAAGGCAACTGGAATATAGCTTCACTTTCCAGACATAAAGTGACATACACAAAAAGATACTACCTAGAAAGAAAATGTTAACTATGAGTCTGAAGACAGGTTAATTTTTGTACATAATTTCTCTTTAATTGATGCCTAATTTTCACAAATTGCAAAAACTGATTTCTAGATGAGAACCTAATTTAGAGGATCTGCAAAAACATGTCTTTAAACAATTTTAAGAAAGCAGAAATCTGAAAATTGCTGTGTTGGAAGTGGCTGTTTACTGGCATTGGTGAATAGCTCTGTATTCAGTTTGTGCCTGCGCACATAAAATACTAGCCACTCAGCATATATTTTTCTTTTATTTTCACATACAATTGCTAGGTTCATTGCTCTTGATCTTAAGGATCTTGCTTTCTTACACAGACAAATGACCTACATTGGAGTGTTTAAGCAGAAAAAAGGTTATGATGAAACCATTTTGACAACACATAGAGGCCTTAGCTTATGTAGATCCCAATTCAGCTATTCTTGTATCCATGTGACATATAAAGACTGATTATTTAACCTTGCACTCTGTCCTGTAAATTCAGGTCATATGGTCATTCCAATTCTTTGACATCACAAGAGTTCTTATACACGACAGAATAAGCTTTCACTGAAAATGCTTATTCAGCTTATCAGACTGTCTTAATTGCATGAGTATGTAGGGAGTAAAGAATACAGGAAAATACAGTTAAAGTTAGAATGTAAAAGATAACCTAGTCTAATGAAACTGAATAGAAGATCAAAAAAGTCCACAGTGTTTTCCCCATCTGGCATGAAAATGGATGTGAGGCATTTCTTAGAAAGAATGAAATCCATTCATTTGATCTCTGCATGGTATATACTGTTAATCATAAAAGACTAAAAAGGAAAAGCAATGCACATAAATACGTTTTACATCATAACAGCTTAAAATTTATCTTCAGAGTGATTTGTGCATAATGCGTCATATTTTTAAGCAGTAACTATGCAACTGATTTTCTTCAGAAATGCTGCAGCTTTTAGCAAAAAGGTAAAGAGTATCTTAAACGTCACATTATCTACAGTACAGCCACTGTACAGTTATTTTATTTAGACATAAAACCTCTAAAAAAAAAAAGAAAAAGAAAAAAGAAATTAGCTAAACAGAAGGGAAATGTAATTTTGCCATTCAGAAATGTAATAGACATCTTAATTCCTTGCTTACTTATGAACAGTAATAAAGAATTACATGTGACAAAAACAGTCTATGAAGTGCTGTTGATTTTTCTATAATATTTTATAACTTGGGCATAAAAGACCAGGTTTCTCTTAGCTCCTACTAGGGACCAGGATTTCACGACAAATGCATTGCCTTTAGCAGCGCAGAATTTCTTGGTAAGTTCCTCCTACTAGAAGTCACATTACATCAGGAGAGAAGCATTAAAATATTTTTTAATGTCCTGATTGTAATGATGACAGTAATTTTTAATTTGTTTCATTGAGAGTTCCACTGAAATGTCCTTTATTACTTTAATTCAAGACCTTTTAAACAAAATGTTATTCAGATTGCCCCTTTATTTAACCAAATGCTTGTTTGGATGGAAATCCCGCTCTCTGCATTTATTATTATTTTTATTAAGTTAGTAACTCTTTGCTCCAAAATGCTTCTTTCTCTGAGGTAATACCCAGTCCTATTTCATTCTTCTAGATAGCATAGTTTTGACAGGATTGTTCTACTGCCTCCTTAGCAGCAGCCCCAGATAGCTTTTTACCACACATAAAGGCACCCTGATAAAATTGTGAAATCCATTTTCTACGAGAATTTCATATCAACTATCTTAAATCAAATGCCAATTACATCAGTAGTGTTCTACTTGGTTGCTGCGCTTCCTGTGCAGCTTTCACTAGCACACACTCACACCCCCACCCCCCATACTATATGAGAGCTTGCCTTCTCAGTTGCCAAAGCAAAGATCCTCTAAGATACAGTTAACAATAATGTTGGCTCTGGAGTTCTTCAAAAGAATACAAAGATGGAAGGGGAGTATTTCTTCATTACAAAGGCTTGTCTAGAAGTCTGATCATGAAGAAAAGATTTTAACAATATTTATAAATAGCTGAACAGGGTACATTCACTGTAAAGAAAAGTATTCAGTGATGTTCCAGTTGGGTTGAAGTTTGCCTGAATGCAACTTAACTGAGTCAGGGACTGCCTGTTCTGCTAGGCTACTTCAAAAACATAATAAAGCTTTTTAAAAGCTCTGGCAAAAGGATACATATCAGCATTCAAAGACTTGGGAGTTGTAATTAGATACAAATATCTCAACAGTTAGGAATCTCCACTGTTGGTCAATTCTCTGTTTCAACTATCTTTGGTTACATCTAGCTCCATAGAAATAAATACCTTTATTTCACGCCCTTTTGGGATAAACTGTGTGCCCTGCCCCAAAAGAAAACATTCTGTGATTTTCTTTACCAAGTATCTGCCCAATTCCTCTTATAAGCACCTAAGGTTCTCCTTAGGCTTTGATATTCCAATATTACATGGTTGTAGCTCTGTGACAGCTACTGCCAATTAACCCATGCAAGAGGCCTTGCTCAGCATGTTTATGTTCCTGTAATTGTTTAGCATTCTGCCTTGTTTGTGATCTGCAGAGAATGGGCAGACAATGTGGTTGTTTCTACCTTCCCTGTTTGGGAAATAGGATTTTAAGAAGTCCTTTGTGTAACTGGCTTGTATATGCCAGCTGCTTGTCCACTAAATCAATCCAATGCAGTTGTCTCCATTTTCAAGATGCAAGAGTATAAGCACAAATAAACAGGGTTGACATGAATGCAAAGACAAAATCTGTCCTGTGCTCCAAGGTACAAGTGACACAGAGGTACATTTTTCAACAATATGGGTTGGAACCAGGTAACAAGTGCCATGTAAGCAAACTTCTAAGCACACCCCAGCAGACTGAGTTTAGTAAGAATAATTTCTGAAGAGAAAAAGCAGGCTGTAAAAATATATATTTTAGCATTATAATCTCAAAGCTGCACTGAGTAGAAAGAAAATAGACAATCTAAGGAAACAGCTGCCTGCAAAACATATTGAATAGGCATGGTGCCAGAAAGGGAACATACTGTGTGCTACATGCTTATTAATAATACATAACAATGAGGGACATTTCTTTAGCACTATCAGTCTTAAAAGAAGATCAAAAAGGCTTTAAAATAGTTAAAAATCAAGATTGGAAATACAAGTATGCTAACTAGATAACATAATAATCAGGAAAATTCTGCCACTCGTAAAAAGCAAACATGATTAGAAGAGACAGAAGCTCCTGGCAGGTGGTGTGAAATTGAAACAAACTTTACAAACCAACTTAGAAAACAGGTAGCTAATGGTTCTCACTCTCAAATATCAAGTCTCTTTACAGAGACAATTAATTTCCAACTTGCAACAAAGACAAGTGATTCCACCCAAAAAGCCAAAACTGAGTGCTCCTTTTTCCCCTAAAACACGTTCTCTTTTCACTTTAGTTAGACACTGATTTGTTCATCCAGAGAAAATGAAACTACTTGCTACACCTCATCTACCTGCACAATATAAGAAAATTAAAGCAACTTAGAACTAGGTGAGATTCCTTCTTGTCCTTATTCCTGCTTCATTGTACATACTGTCTGCACCTTTTCACTGTTACCTGTAAAGCTGCATATTAGTATAAATAGAAATGCAATTATTTTTTTCTGTCTCATTTAAAATGTTTTCTTAGTATTTTTAATAATACTAGATGCCTAACTGAACATCCACAAGTACTTTCACACTCCTTGACTTCAGGTACCTAATTTAGTTCTTAAGTTTAGAGGCCACACTCCTCCATTATACTGAAGAGTGAGATTGTTCCTCTAGAAAGTAAATCATGGCAGGTGTCCTGCGCTGAAGCGTGTTGAATGATGTTCTGAAGAAACCTCTCCCCACTAACCACGTAGGCAGTCTCCCAATTTCTGCACCTACACACTGTGCTGCCTAAGTTGCAACAGTACTGCATCAAAAACACAGAAAAGACACCCTCCCCAAATCCCCCTCCCTTCAGACTGTATTTTCAAACAAAAGCCATTAGCAAAGCTAAAAAAGGGGCTGCACATTTCTCTTTGCAGTCTCGGACCTGTACAATGTGAGAACCTGCAACCTGATGTGAATGGGTGTTCCAGGGTAATTCCAAATGTAAAATTAATCAGGGTGAAGGACCTTCAAGTTTTTTCACCTTCATTAGATTATGATTGACTAACTGTACTAAAAGTAACAGCTGAGTGGAGAGAATTGCTGAGCTATTCTCCATCTACACTGGTTCTATTTTCATTCACGCTAACATTTCTTCTCCGGGCATAAGGGCGGCTGAGTCAAGATTTATACAGTTGTGCTAAATCAATTTATTTTACCCATCACCAAGTATCAATATTTGGATTGCTGTGTGCAGCAGCAATCAGGTTACCAAGCAATGTCATGTTATTTAGGTAGTTACTCAACAGTTTTATTCCAGTTGCTCCATTTTTTTTCTTATTAGGATATATGTTTAAATAACAATCTGCATGTCAATATACTTTCCCTCTATAACTAAATGTGCTTTCCATGTAGTACTTTGACTTTAAAGCTGTGTTGTTAGAACTAAACCACAGTGAAAAAAACAGGGAACAAAAGAATATGGAAAACTCTGCTTACATCCAAGAGGCCTGATTCACACTTGAATGTCAGGGCAATGAGAGGAATTGAATATACAGTATTACAAAATTCACTGTAGTATTAAATTACCAAAATAAAAGTTATATGAGTATCATGCAGTTTTAAGCATTAATACAGAGAGATACAGTTCAAAGAACAAAATGGCCTACTATAGCAGGCATCTTTATGTCTCTTGTTGCCAAAAATTTAAATTTCATTTTTTAAAAAAACATTTACTCTGTAGTCTGCAAAAAAGTCTTAAGTAGTGTTAACCGTGTTATGTTACAATGATAGCTATATTACCACTCTTCACAAGCATTCTATTTTCAAAAACCACTGAAGAGGTCATTGGAAATAAAACTTTTCATCTAGGTATAAACATGCCTTAGCAATGTAGATGTGGGAAACTACAGAAAAAGTGAACAGAAATTAAATTTTGTTTTCACTTTTTATGCTAAGAAGGTAAAATCAGTGACTGTGTAAAAGAAAACTGTACTTCTAAAATTCTTTCAGCTTTAACCATGATTGCGGTGTTTGTACAACAGATACGCGGCTATTTGGCTTGATTCCATACACAGACCTCTGCTCAGGGAAGTGTTCACTAGTCCTTGAGTCTGGGAACCATTGCAAATGACAGGTGTACAGGGCCAACATGTCTGCCTTCAGCTTCAAGGCAACATTATGGTACTGTAGTTAATCTAGTTCTGCTTTTAATGACTTTTTTACCTTATCCTATGCCTTTTAGAATAGTACTATCTCTCTGTTTCTATTGACACAATTGGGTATGATCTGTGAAAACTCTTTCTCATAAAATAAGATGTGCTTCAACTGTGAACAAAATTGCCAGGACAGGAATTCTTTATTCCCTTCTGCTGCAAAAGTCTTTAGCATACTGCGTGCACTACTGGAACTGGCAGTTAATCACAAGCTATAGTCCTGTTTAAACAGTAAAACACAGCAAATGCAAGGCTATAGTCTGCCTGTTCCTCCCCCCACCCCCACCCCCCATTTGCCCTTCATGGTGCTCTACAAGAACAAATAGGACATTATTTTTAGACTTTAATTTCTCCAGAAGGAAGTCAGTAGAGGAGCTGCTGAGCAACCACATGAAGGAGAGGAATGCAATAGCTACTTTTCCCAAATGACAACCAAAATGGCTCCATCTGACACTCTGCACAGAAGTAGTACAGCTTTAGCCCTCTGATTAAGTAACACTGAGTTCTGAAAACAACAGGGAGTAACTCAAAGGCATGTTTTCAATTCTCAAGACCTAATTTTACAAAGTAAATAAACTTGAAGAAGACAAACTTTAGAGGTTTAGGAACCTCATTACTGTCCCAGATTAACAGCAGCTATAGCAACCTTTCCCAAGTCCTGTGTCAGAAGTCAAGTAAATCTCTTTATTTATATCTAATATATACATATACTCTGGTCCAACTATACGTATTGACACACAATTGGTGAAATTCTACCATCCTCTTGAAACAGGTCATAGGAGTCTCGTAAGATGTGAATTTGCAGCTAAAGACTGCAATTAACTCCTACCTCCATTCTTACCACTTACATCCTTTGACTTGCTTCACGCTGGTGGGCTGGTCGGTCTGTATGGAGGGCAAGCAGACACCACGGCCATGTTGGTTTCATAACTAAACCCAGCTCTGAATACCAAGTCATACGAATTTGATCCTTACTTTTGCAAAGCAATGGTAGTTCCGAGTGCCCAAAAAGAGGAGGGTGAGCATAGAGCGAGAGGGGAAACCAATGCAAGCAGCCTTTTATCTCAGCGTGCAGAAACAGGTGCTACCTGGTTTGTTACTGACCACGGTTGCTTTGGTCCGTGCTGAGGCCCCCACCAGGCCTGGGCATGGCTGTGATACTTGAAGAGATGCAAGACCGGAAGAGTTCACGTGCTTTCATTCTGGTGCCACCTCACACGGCACAACAAAGCCTGAGCATGTTCCCTTTAAGATGGGATCTAGGTAAGTTCACGACAAATAAACATGCTGCATAACTTCCACCACTACTAAGAACTCTCAATAAAACTAAACAGCAACTTTTACCAACACGAGCTTTCCCACGCAGCAGTGTATTTCAAGCTGCGTGTGAAAAATCTCAGATGTCTTCTGGCTAACAAGTCTTTTCTCGTCACGGGCATCGGCCGCGGCCGGGACCGGCCTGCTTGC